>APFE031564805.1:39987-65117 GCA_000404065.3 Pinus taeda
TCCATATTCTTGTATGTCTTTGAATCTTGAATTGATATATGCATTTGTATGGTCAATATATATCTGATCCTATATTGTTTATGATTATAGATCTCTATGCTTTGATGGTATTATGCTTCTTTGACTCTATGGGTGTTCTTTGAAGCGAGACAAGTGAGGAAGGAGTGGCAAAGATCTGTCAAAGGTGAGAGGGAACAAGAAAGGAGCCAAGTGGAGGACTGAGGTTGGTACTCTCTGCTTCTCTCTCATCTATTTCTCATAAAGGAAAATGCAAATAAATTTAGTTTGTTTGTTTCTAAGATAGCTACCTGTCCTAGTTGGGACTAGTATCTCTGAATGGACACTAGTTTTCCTAATAACACCCCTAATGGGGTAAGTTGGAATGTTAGATGCCCGAGGTCATAACTTTGGCATATGATATTTGTTTTCCACACATTCTATCCCATTGGAAAGGTTTATCCAAGGAGTAAATTTTCTGATTTCCAATGGAAATCAATGACTACTATTAGCCCATTTCCCCAAAAATGTCATTTCAGGCCTCAAAATGGCTCTGGAAATTCAGGACCTAAAAACTACCAAAATAGGAAACTGCGTTGCAAAATAGGAAACTGTGTTGAAAAATAGGAAACAATGTTGTATACATGGGTGGTCACCGATATCCACCTAGACCATTCCTCCCCCCTTAGGAAGTAGTGCTCTCCATTACATTGAGTGCCTCCATTAGATGGGGAAAATTGGGCTAAACTTGGTCCCTGGTGAGCCACTTGCCTTTGTGCAGAAGTTGGCTTGCTTTGAAAACCTAATGCAATTGGATCCTCTATTGGCAAGTGATATTAAGTTGTGTGTCCATGATTTGATCAATTATGGCTTTTTCAATGCAATATGGGTTGAGCTATGTCATTGTTAGATTTTTGATGTGTCCAACAATGGTGGATAGTATGGCCGAAGGCAGTCCACGTTGGACACTGGGGGTAGGCCAAGGAAGGGGGGGATACTTAGTTCAAAAGTTCTATCCCCCATAGCCTTAATGGTGGTATAAGTTCCATAGCAGATGGCCAAATCTTCCCATGGGCCCTTGCAAGGAATTCCTTCTGCAAATGTAACCAAACCATATTTCCCACCTAAAACTTAAGTGGCACTCGGTGCTAATCATGGTGTTGTTTGTATTTCACATTTCCTTTTTCCAAGATATCATGGACCTGCTGGTACATATCCTAAAATTTGTTGAATAAACTTGGTATCTTATTGGCTTCAGATTAAACATGTGAAAATTCAGTTTGTGTAGTTACAAGGGGTATTGTGACATTAATGAGACCCAGTGGTTGAAATCACATGCCCACCTAAAAGGGGCTATGGCCCGTTGAGTTATGGAAAGCTCTATTATATCTATGTTGAATATAAGGGAGACTCTCATCCCATGTGCATGGATGCTTGGAGTTTTACATGCACAAAGGTGCACGATCATATCGTTTACAACCTCTATCTAGCCATTCGTATGGGGGTAGAAGGTAGTTGATTCAGTAAGTAGGGTGTCCAACAATGACTAGAGGCTTGACCAGAATGTGCTTAGGAACCCACTATCCCAATTTGATATATTGGTCTACATCATCCCAAAATATACCCATACATGTTCAAAGAAAAGTTTGGCATTGCCTTCTATTGTGATACTCTTCTTGCAAGCAGTGAGAATGGTTGAAGCTTCGAATGGGCCCCTGTGAGGCATTCCTTTTACAAATGTAACCAATCCTTTTTTCCCTCCTGAAACTTATGTGGCACTTGGTGTTGATCAAGTTGTTGCTTTTACTTAGCATTGGCTTCTTCCAAGGTATCATCAACTTGTTGTAAGATGTGTTAAATTCATTTAGAAAACTTGGTAGCTTTGTCAGATTTAGATTGAACATGTGCAGTTCCAAAGGGAAGTGTGACATCGATGAGACCCAATGGTTGAAATCCCATGCCCATGTGAAAGGTATTGTGGCCAGTTGATCTATGGATGGATCTATTTAGTTGTGTTGAACATAAGGGGGACTCTCATCCAATGTGTGTGGGTGCTTGGAGTTGTACATGTGCAAAATAACCCCATCGATGACCTTTGTCTTGCCATCAGTCTAGGGGTGGGAAGTTGCTTTAGTGAGCTAGGTGTCCAATAATTACTAGAGGCTTGTACAGAGTGTGCTTAGGAATCTTCTATTGCAATATGATATGGTGGTCTCTAGGATACCAAAATGTACCAATACCCATTAGAACAAAATCTTAGTAGTGGCTTCTACTGTGATACTCTCGACCACAAACACACAACCATTACCGCTTGGCATTAGGAAGGCCATACATATAGTTCATCAACATAGATTCCCAAGGTTGGCTAAGAGTAAGCAAAGGGATGTACAGGCCTTGCTTCTTAATGGTTGGTTTGAAAATGGTATAGGCAGTGCAGGACCTGATATACTTGCCAACATATTGTGAAAGTTTTGACCAATAAAAATACATCTATAGTACTACCACTATTTTCTCTAGGCAAAAGTGCCTTGCTAATCGATTGTAATTTGCATCCTAGATTAGCTTTGTGTGCTCACCTGAAGGAACATAAAGGCATCCCAGGTAGCATAACAATTCATCTTATATGTGGAAGCTTGGAACTTACTTTCCTGCCATCAACATTTGGTATTTGGTAGTGAACTCTGAGGCAATGTTGTATAGTTGTGGCCAGTCATATGTCTCGTGCCCACAAGAGTTGAGAAGTGTGGTTAGTGGCACAACCAAGGGTCGACTGAGGTAGTATGAAACATGATTGGTGCCACCCTTCTTCTATATTAATTTCAGGTGAAATTGTTGTAGGTAGGTGGATCATTTTTTATGGTGATTGTTCTATAGCTTTCCTTGTGTCTGCATAAATTGAAGAGGCTTTTTATTGGTGTGGATGATCCCCTCCTTCCCTATAATATAATGTTTCCATTATCGGTAGGCCTCCACTATAGAATAGTTATCATAGGTGTGGAATCTCCATATAGTATTAGACAGTGTTTCACTATGATAAGCCACTAGATGTCCTTGTTGAATGAGTATTGCACCAATAGTATAGTTAGAGGAATCTGTCTCGATCTCGAATGGTTGTTGTAGGTCTGGAAGGGTGTGCACTAATGAGGAGAAAAGGTAGTGTTTCAGTTCATTGAAGGCCTTCTATTTTGATTCAAACCAAAAAAACTTTGATTTTGCTTCGCCCTCGGTTACTAGACTTAAGTGCCAAGCGATATAAGAGAACCCTAGAAAAAACCTTCAATAGAAGTTAGTAAGGCCCAAGAAGTTGTGAACCTCTATTAGAGTTGTCACGATCATCCAATCTCGAATAACTTATATCTTGGCTATATCCACATGCTTTCTTTTATTTTCAATAATGTATCCCAAGCATTAAACCTTGTCCATGCCGAAAGAGAATTTTTAAAGTTATCACATAGCTTATGTTGCCACAGAGTCTAGAGGACCTACTGAATATGTTGCAAGTGTTCTTCCCAACCCTTGTTAAAGGTGAGGAAATCATCCATATATACAACCATGAAGGAGTTGGTGAAATGTTGCAAGATATCATCCATCATCCTCATGAAATTTTTTGGGGAATTTTTCGGACCAAAAGGCATGACCAACCATTCAAATATACCCTCCTTGGACTTGAAAGCAATCTTCCACACATCTATTGGTTCTCTTGGGACATGGTGGTAGTTGGACTTCAAATCAATCTTACTGAAACACTTGTCCCCCTTGAGCTAATGAATAACAAAGTCAATCCAAGGAGTTGGGTACCAATTCCTTCATGTAATTTTGCTCAGGGCCTGATAATCAATATAGAATTTGCAGGTCCCATATTTCTTCTACACAAGTACAATTAGGCTTCCACAAGGTGAGGAACTCAATCAAATGTGCCCTTTATGGAGTAGCTCTTGAATATGTTTATTGATTTCCTTATTCTCTAGGAAAGAGAGATGGTCGATTGGCCCATTAGGTAGGGGTGTGCTGGGGGTCAGATCAATTTAATGCATGACCTAGTAGTGCAAAGGTAGCCCCATGGGTGAGGAGAAGATGTCTCTATATTATTCCATCATCTTATTCTCTTACCATTATTGCTTGGAGGATAGGAACCCTATGTGGAGGCCATGGATATGGCCATAATATTCCCATTTATTTAAGAGTGAATCATGAGGAAGACAAATTTCTCAGTATGTGAGATGATCTTACTGCATTTCTTTCAGATATCAAAGAAATGGTAGTAGGGGAGGCTACCTCTGGTATTGTATATAGTTTTTGACCCAAAGTATTAATAGCACTATGGTATAGACACATACACAACATGTTTCTTCCAAAAATATGGTTGGCTGAATAGAACATCACAAACTTCAAGGGGATTAACATCACATAATACCTCATTCGTGAAAGGATTGATGTTGTAGGGTAGGCGACATTAATGGCTAATGTGGAGATACTTGCCCCTTCAGGTGTGGCATTGTTGACAAGCCCAAACACTTAACAACCTTTGTTGAGATGAGGTTATTTTGAATCCTACTATCGACAATGAAACGTAGTGGAGCACCCTTCACCCACATTTCTGAGTGGAAGAGGTGTTCAACTTCCTCCAAATATTCAGGCTCACATTGTTGGACCATGGTGATGGCAACGATGTCATTGGGTTCTAAATTAATGATCTTGTTTCCCTTATCTGGGTCTAGTTCAGGGTTGGAACCTGCATATTATTTTGAATCTTTTAGTTAAACCACTAACAACTATTTATCACAACATTCATTTGTGTTATGTATGTGGATCTTGTGGAACTCATACCATTTGCACCACTTTCCTATGTCTTTCTTTGTCTTTCTAGTACCATTCTTTGTTTGCACATTTGATGGGTTGTCTTGGAGCGGTCCAACCTAGCTCTATCCTTTGTTATGTGGTTTTGGGATTCCCTTACCTTGATTTTTTTGTGAAGGGTTCGTAGATCCAAAGTCTCGCTTCTTTTGTTTAAATTTATACTTAATTTTGACAGCATATCAGTATGTTGTGCTAAGCGAGGAGATATACAAGTATTCCCTTTATGTCTAGATGTATCTATGTAGACACCACAATAGTTTAGCACCATATGTCATTCAAAATATTTGACAACTAGCTTGGTGCGTAAGGTATGAAATATATTTGTGAACTTTGACATTGTTTGGTCCCTTTCCTGTCATAATGTGGTCCATCTCATGTACTGGCCTTCATAGCTTCCAACATGGTAATATTATTCCTTAAAAACATCTCTAAAAGAGTCCCAAATCGGTGTGAATATAGTGGAGATTCCTCTATGGCCCTTTTCTCATAGTAAATTTTCCACCAATCTTTGACATGGGCAGCGGCCTTAAGTAGTGAAAAAGTAATATTTTCTTTATCAGAAAAATTGTGGACTAAAAAATACCCTTCTAACATATTTAACCATTTTTCTAGAGCATTTGTGTCTATATAAACTTCAAATATAGTAATATCAAAATTAACTTGTACCTTAAATGGGGTAGCACATCCAAAGTGGCCACTTGATGAAGATATGTTTCCTCTTGGCATCTGTCGAAGGATGTGTGAGAAATTATCCATAATCTCATTTATTTGTTGCTTGAGGGCTTATTCAAGCAACAATTTAATAATATCTCCTTGTCCCTCGTGTTTCTTCTCTTCCACCATGGGAGGTTGTCGGGGTCAGCAAGGACAATCATGCAAGGGCTCAAGCAATTTAAGTCTTGACTCTTTATACACTAACTTCATTAGGGACATGCAAAAAAAAATAGAGAAAGAGATGATTGTTATGATAACACTAATCCAATTTTATGAAGGAAATTAAAAGATATACATATTACTAACCAAAAAAACACAGATACAACAAAACTTCAATTAAATAATGGAAAATGTTGAAAATTGTATACAAGCAGAATGAAAGCAAACTAGCTCACATGGTGGTAGCTTATATTTGAGAAGAGTTGTGACAGATATGCACTTTCCTAAACTATATTACAATGAGGCTTCAAGACCTTTTTATCATGAAGAAACAATAAGAAAACCCTAACATCCAAAAACCTAACCCTATGAGATGAAGCACCAAAAGCTTATGGGCCCCAATGGGGTGAGTTGGAACATCAACTTGTAAGATTCACAGCTTTGGCATATGATCTCCATTTTTTGTGCATGATAGCCTATTGGAAAAATCTATCTGACGAGTATAATTTACATTACTCCAAAAAACGTCATTTAGGGCTCAAAATGGCTTCGAAAGATTAGGACCTGAAAATTGCCAAAAACAGAAAACTGCCAAAATAAGAAATTGTGTTGCAAAATAGGAAAAAGTGTTGTGATGCGGGTGGAATAGGTTTTTCACCACTGATATTTACCTAGATTAGTCCTCCTCCCTTAGGAAGCAATGGTCTCCATTGCATTGAATGCCTCCATTAGATCGGGAAACTTGTGCTAAACTTGGTCTCTAGTGAGCCACTTGCCATGGTGCAGAAGTTGGCCTACTTTGATAACCCGATACAACTAAATCCTCTATTAGCAAGTGACCTTAAGTTGTGTGTCCACGATCTAATCAACTATAGCCTATTCAATGCAATCTGGGTTGAGCTCTGTTGGTGTCATCTGCTCTACTATTTTTGGTGTGTTCAATAATGGTGGATAGTATGGTTGAAGGCGGTCCACATTGATCATTGGGTGTATGCCAAGGAAGGCGGGGGTACCTAGTTCAAAAGTGTTATCCCCCGTAGCCTTGGTGATGGTGTAAGTTCCATAGCAGAATGGTCAAATATTCTAATGGACCCCTGCAAGTCATTCCTTCTGCAAATGTAACCAAACCTTGTCTCCCAGCTAAAACTTATGTGGCACTTCGAGTTCATCAAGTCATTGTTTGAACTTAACATTGGATTTTTCTAACATATTATTGACCTGTTGGAAGATGTGTTGAATTCGTTCAATAAACTTGGTATATTTTCCAACTTTATATTAAACATGTGCATATTCAACCTATCTAGTTGCAAAAGGCAATGCGACATCGATGAGACCCAATGGTTGAAATCTCGTGCCCACCTGAAAGGTGTTGTGGTCAATTGAGTTATGGATAAATCTATTATAGTTGTGTTGAACATAAGGGAGACTCTCATCCAATGTGTGTGGACTTTTGGAGTTGTACATGCACGAAATGTGCACAATCATCCTATTGATGATCTTTGTCGTGCCATCAACCAGGGGGTGGAAGGAAGCTAATTTGTTGAGCTAGGTGTCTAACAAAGACTAGATGCTTGACCAGAATGTGCTTAGGAACCTGATATCACAATCTAATATGATGGTCTACGGGATCCCATAATGTGCCAATACCCATTAGAAGAAAATCTCGGTAGTGGCTTCTACTATGATACTCTTCTTACAGATAGCTTGAATGGCCATCTTGGAAAATCTATCAATGAACACAAACACACAATCATTACCATGCTTGGTAGTAGGAATACCAGACATATAGCCCATCGAGATGGAATCCCAAGGTTGTTTAAGAGTAGTTAGAGGGGTGCACATGCCTTACTTCTTAATGGTTGGTTTGGTAATGGTGCAAGTAGTGTAGGACCTGATATACTTGACAAGATATTGTCGAAGTTTTGGCCAATAAAAAAGTGTCTAAAATATTGCCACTATTTTCTCCAAGCCAAATTTCCATGCTACTCAATTGTAATGTGCCTCCTAGATCAACTTGACATTCCCACTTGGAGTAAAACACAAAGGCATCCTAGGGAGCATAATAGTGCATCTTGCAAGTGGATGTATGGAACTTGCTTTAGTGCCATCAACATATGGTATGTGGTAGATAACTTCAAGTCACTGTTGTATATCTATTGCTATCCAAAGGTCTCGCACCCACAAGAGTTTAGAACTATGATTAGTGCCACAGTTGAGAGTCAATTGAGTTAGTCTGCAACATGATTAGTGCTACCCTTCTTGAATTTGATGCTCAAGTGAAATTGTTGTAGTTATTTGGACCAATTATGATGGTTTTAATTATATAACTTCCCTTATATCTACATAAATTGAAGAGGCATGTGATCAATGTGGACAATCGTCTCCTTCCCTAGAATATAATATTTCCATTATTGATAGGCCTCTATGATGGAATACATATCCTTATCATAGGTGGGATATCTTTAGGTAGTATCAGAGTGTGTTTCACTATGATGAGCCATCATATTTCCTTGCTAAATGAGTACTGCATCAATAGCATGGTTGAAGGCATTTTTCTCAATCTCAAATGGTTGTTTCAGGTCTGGCAGGGTGAGGACTGGTGCATATCAAAGGTGGTGTTTCATCTCATTGAAAACCTTTTGTTGTGATTTAGACCAAAAAAACTTTTCTTTTGCTCCACCCTTGGTTACTTGACTTAAGGTCCAAGTGATATAAGAGAACCCTAGCACGAGCCATGAGTAGAAGTTAGCAAGGCCCAAGAAGTTGTGAAGCCTTGTTAAATTTGTCGGGCTCAGCAAATCCTGAATGACTTAAATCTTGGTTGAATCCACATGCACTCCTTCCTCATTAATAATGCAGAATAGAAATTGGACCTTTTCCGTGCCAAAAGAGTGTTTTTCCAAGTTATCACATAACTTGTGTTGCCATAAAGTGTGGAGGACCTACTAAATATGTTGCAATTGTTCTTCCCAACTCTTGTTAAATATTAGGATATCATCCAAATATATGACTATGAATGAGTCAATGAAAGGTCACAATGTATCATCCATCACCCTCATGAAAGTTTTTGGGGCATTTTTCGTACCAAAAGGCATGACCAACCATTCAAAAATGCCCTCCTTAGACTTGAAAGTAGTCTTCCACACATCAATTAGTTCTATTGGGACTTGGTGGTAGTTGGACTTCAAATTAATCTTACTGGAATACTTGGCCCCCTTGAGTTGACCAAGAAGGTCGTCAATCTAGAAAATCGGGTACTAGTTCTCGACTATGATTTTGTTTAGGGCTTTATCATCAATGTAGAGTTGTTAGGTCACATATTTCTTCTGCACAAGTAAAATTAGGCTTCCACAAGGTGAGGAAATCAGTGAGATGTGCCCTTTTCATAGTAGTTCTTGAATCTGTCACTTGATTTCCTCATTCTCCAAGAGAGAACAACGGTAGATCGTCCAATTGGGTAGGGTTGCTTCAGGGGGTAGCTCGATTGAATTATTGAGCTGAATGTGCAGAGGTACCCCCATGGGTGTGGAGAAGATATCTTTATACTCTTCCGTGATTTTATTCACTTGTAATTGTTTCTTGGAGGAGCTTTATGTGGAGGCCGTAGATGTGGCCCTAATCTTCCCATTACTTTCAAAGTGAATCAAGACGCCCAAAAAATTTCCCAATCTGAGAGATGATATTATTACATTTCTCAGTGGAGATAAAATAAATGGTAGTAGATAGGGCTACCTCTATTATTTTGTATAGTTGTCTATCCAAAGTAATGATAATACTATGAGGTCTAGACTCATCTGAAACATTCCACTTCCACAAATATGGTTGGCCTAATATAACATCATAAACTTAAGGGGAGAAAAATCACACAATACCTCATCCATGAAAGGCTTGATGCTTTAGGGAAAGTGACATTGTTGGCTAACACAAATATCTCACCCTTGGTGGAGCCACCGAACGGTATATGGCTATGGATGTGGTGTTGTCGACAAGCCCAACTACTTAATGACCTCTACTGAGATATAGTTCTTTTGACTTTCGCTATCAACAATGAAATGCATTGAAGCACCCTTCACCCACATTTGTGAGTGGAAGAGGCATTCACCTTTTTCTAGATATTTAGGATCACTTTATTGGACCCTGGCTGTGGAAATGGTGGCACTGGGTTCTACACAAATGATCTATTTTACCATGTCTAAGCTTGGTTCATAGTCAAAACCTAAATTTGATTCTAAATCTTTTAACTCAGCCACCAACCACTACTTTGTGTGACATTCATTGGTGTTATGAGTGGGTTGTTTGAAATATTCACTACTGAGGAGAGGGTGAATCAATAGTGTGGCGCTCTTAAAAATTTTCTCCAATTATTTAATCTTTAAGCATGCATGAACTGAAACACATAATTAGAGATTAGTGCATTACAAATAAACATACAACCATAAAATCAATCAACACATAAACACAAGTGTTTCTGGTGGAAAACCCATCCCAGGCAAAAAACCACCCTGTTGTTGTTGCATTGCTCAATTCTTTTATTAATTGACAAGCAGCTTACATATGGATAAGCTCACTCCAATGACCCTTGAATTCTTGCTTATTTCATAGTCTTTTGGTCCTTTCAGATAGGAACTTTTCACCACGATCAGTGGATCCTCGCCCCACCCCGATGGGACTATCCAACTCCTATTGGATGGAGAAGACTCTTCCTTCTACTAAATCCACCAAGTCACTATCTACTCAAAGCCTCCATGCCTTCACTACCTCCATGCAAGCCTCCTTTCATATATTTTCAGACTGGACTCTGAAAACTTGCTCAACATGAACACTACAGCAACATAGCATCAAAGCAAAAATAAATTTGCAGCAACAAATACCATCAAAAATCCATACAAAAATATCCACGCAAGGAGCAAATCAATCTCCTCAATCACTACTTCAATCACACACCAACAACTTACTCACTGCATAAACATAATGAATGAAATGTGTTTCAGCTCTTTGGTGTTGTCACTACAAACTAACTTAGAAAATTTTCATGCTGTGAGGCACATGCAGTTTGCAGACTCTTCTCCACACTCACACACTCACAACTCATCTCAACAAAATCAATCATCTCACAATGAGTTATCTCCAATATATAGATGAACTCAAGTTCTCAACTCAATAATTATTCAAAACTAATGAGCTCAAAAATCATGTTCACGTACTTGATTCAGACCAGATTCAACTCATTGACCCAATCAACCACTAACTCCAAAAGCGTTTTTGCTCTTTTCAACTTTGATCACTTACTAGAGTTCCCATGAACTTTTATGACCATAAATCAAAAAAAAATTGATTAAGGAAGTTGTCACAAGCTAAATATTATCTCAATAGCACGAGGAATGTGGAGTTATTCTTGAAAAATTCCCTGAACACTCCCATAACACAGTGTGCATGCGTCTAAGACCTTGGACGCTACCTTGAGCTAGTCATGCATGCATTGAGATACTTCTAAACACTCCCATAGGCTTTTGTGCCTGTGTCTAGGCAAAGAACCTTCCTTTTCTCTCAATCTAGACTGAATTTTGAAAAACTACCAAGTAAAAAGCTAACTTGGTCCGTTATGCACAAAACCCATGTATCGTAATTTTGAGATTCATCTTCATTTGCCCAGAAACTCCAATCCAAAACTGCCACTTCTATCCAAACACCATACTCAACAACTGGGCTTAAAACTGAAGTAAAAAAAATCCCTTCAGTCCAAAACTTCTCCCACCTTATCCATCCTCTTCCTCTACTCCTATACACTCCTCCAAGCCTCTACAATAGGTCTGCAACTGATGAATAGGAAATGAACAAGTCTATGACATGCTAGACCTATTCTACCAATTTTGGGACCAAGAACAACTCCTCCAACTCCTCAAGTAGCAATCTCAGTGTCTCTAACACCTGCAACAACATATCCATCACCTATAGCAGTATCTTTATCCTCAGTAGCAGTAACCTCAAGTCATACAACTACCTCCATCACTGGTGGAAGCACCTCCAACATAAGCAACCACAACTAAACACCTATAGTAGCAATCTAATGTCACCAAGACAAGTAGATACATATGCAGAACTAAGAGCAGCACTCGAACCTTCTACAGTAGCAACATCTACAATCAAAATATGATCATCTCTCCAACCTCCTGCAGTAGCAGCATCTCCAAACAACTCACATGTGGAATCCATCTCCACTCAGCAACCACAACATCATCTCTACTAGGTCTAGTCATAATTATGTTGACATTAATGTGAACTAAAGAATACCATCACCAAACATGCATCCATCACTCATGTATATAACCAGCAACACCAAGAGCTCATTGACATCAATGCCAACATGGGGCTCTTGTGGATATCAAACCACTTCCGCGTGCCTTTCTTCATCTTCCCAATACCTTTCTTTATTTGTGGATTCAATGGGTTTTATTGGGGTAGTCCATCCTAGATCTATCCTTTTTTTATGATTTAGAGATGCCCTTGCCCTGCTTCTATTGTGAAGGGTTCATAGATCCAAAGTCTCACTTCTTCTGTTTAAATTTCTACTCCATTTTGACAGCATATCAGTATGTTGTGCCAAGCGAGGAGGCGTCCAGAAACTCCATTTATGTTTAGATGTATCAGTGTAGATAGCCATGTTACATGAGCACCAGATGTTGTTCAGATTTTTTGATACCCAACTTGGTGCACAAGGTATGAAAGATATTTGTGAATTATGGAAATCCTTGGTCCCTTTCCCATGGTAGTGTGGTCCATCTCATATACTAGTCTTCATAGCTTTCAACGGTGTAATATTGTTCCTTAACATCATCTCTAAAAGATTCCCAAGTGGGTGTGATTGCATTAGAGATTACTCCATGACCCTTTTTCTCATAGTAAGTTTTCCACCAATCTTTGACATGGTGGGCAACCTTAAGTAGTGCAAAGGTGATATTTTCTTTATCTAAAAAATTGTGGACTAAAAAATACCCATCTAGCATATTTGACCATTTATTTAGAGCAATTGTGTCTATCTAAACTTAAAATATATGAATATCAAAATTAACTTGTACCTTAAAGGGGGTGGTGCATCCAAAGTGGCCACTTGATGAAGATATGTTTCTTATTGGCATCTGTGGAAGGATGTGGGAGAAATTATCCATCATCTTGTTTCTTTTTCACTCAACGGATTATTTGAGAAATAATTTAAGATCTCGTGCTCCCTCATCTTTATTTTCTTTCATCATGGGAGCTCATTAGGGTCAGCAAGGATGGTCTTACAAAGGCACAAGCAGTTTCAGTCCCAACTCCTTATACCCCGACTTCATTAGGGACATGCATAAAAAAACAGAGAAAGAGAAAACCGCTCTAATAACAATAATATGATTTTATGAAGGGAATGAAATGAAATGCATATTTTTAACCAAAAAAATAAAGAGATGTAATGAAAATTGACTTCAACTAAATAATGGAAAATGCTAAAAAAATTATACAAGTAGAATGAAAAAAACTAACTCAAATTGTGGTAGCTTATATCTGAGAAGAGATGTAATGGTTATCCCCCTTCCTTAATTATATTACAATGAGTCTCCAAGGAATTTTTATCATGAAGAAGAAACAAGAAAACCCTAAACATCCAAAAACCTAACCCTATGAGATGAAGTGCCAGAGGCTTCTGGGCCCTGAAGGGGTAAGTTGGAACGTAAACTTTCTGGGTTCATAACTTTGGCATATGATATATTTTTGGTGTGCATGATAGCTCATTGGAAAGTTCTATCTAAGGAGTACAATTTTTTACTACCAATGGTGTTCAATGACTTTGTCAACCCGTTTCCCTAAAAAGCGTCGTTCATGGCCTCAAAATGGCTCTGAAATTTTGGGACATGAAAACTACCAAAGTAGGAAATTGTGCTGCAAAATGGGAAATTGTATTGTGAGCCAAGTGGAATAGGTAGGTCACCACCAATATCCACAAACATCATCAAAACTATGCTTGGATGGCTATAAATACACCACAAGTATAAATTTGGTGCTCCACTCTATAGGAATATCAGAGCTAAGGTTCAACACTTAGGCTAAATGGGCCCTAGAGATATAAAATTATCTAAGATGAAGTTGGAGATTTGATACAAAGTAGTGCCAAAGTTGTGGTTAAAACACTAGGCCTAAAGGGCCAAATATCTATCCCAAGGATGAAATTAGAACTCTACTACAGGGTGGTATCTCATAAAAAGTAGCACCAAAGTGGCTCACAAAAGTACCAATCTACTACATAGTAGTATCTACTACTACTCCATTATAAAGTATTCAAAACAAAAGTTCAACATTGGAATTAGATGAGCCAACAAGATAGACTACAAAAGTGGAGTTTTGTTAGTAATATAATAGAGGTTCTAGAGTAAGGAGTACTATACTAAGGTTTTACCACATTGTACTAAATGATTTCCCATGTCAATAGAATAAATTGGTTGCTAATTAGAAGTGTGAAATATGGTGTATAAATGACTTTGTGCCTTAGAAAAGGATGGAAATTGTCCTTAGGAATTTGATATTAAATTATCCCTTACTAGAAAGGGGCTTGAGGCAAGGAAGTACCTTCATCCATTGAAAGAATCCTATGGGCAATGACAAGGGGATGTAATGCTAGATAACGAGCTATATGGATGCCCTTGAGAAAATCATTAGTTGAATATGCATATCAATGGCAGCCATGACAATGTGGAAATCAAGCATACTACAACAACAAGTAAATTGAAGAAATGGATAAGCATTCCTTTAAGAGTTTTATATTTAAAGATATGAATAAATGTGTGTGAGATATGAATGCCAAATAAGGGTATAGTTCAAGCAAAGAGTTATCAACACATAAGATTTGGTTAAAAGAAAATCTTATAAATATGTATGAGTTTTTATATTGGACAACAGTAAGATAAATGAGCAGTACACTCACCATTCAATGAAAGCAATGATGGATTATGCAATGAAAAATGTGGTCTTGTGAAAACTATGAAGAGTGTGAGGGTCTGAGTATGGCTTTGAAAAGGGGTGGATGAGGACCCATCAATTCATAGCAGCTCAAGCGGGATTGTGATTTAACCTTATTAGCCTAAGGAGATTAGTGCATAAGCCTTCAACCTTGTTAGGCGTCTAAAATAAGTTTTAAAATGTTGGTTTTACTAAGGTATGCGAAGCACTGGAAGAAGGAGAGACATCGAGGGATTACAAGATCAATGAAGGGCTCCCTTTTGTGCTTTTTTGGCCCTAAGCAGCCATGTTCTATTATCTTAATAAGCCTTGACTTAGCACTTGAAGTTTTGAATCTTGAATCATGTATGTAAAGGAGAGAGTGGTAATAAAACTCTCGACCTTGAGTTGATCTAAACTATTGGCATGAAAGTTTGAGTGCCATAGGTTTTTAGAAATAGCTACAACATGATATTGAAATAAATTTTGTAGTTCTATAATTTTCCCTTTTAATTTTCTTAACATGCAATTGAACATGAATTAATGATTGACAATGTGATGTTTTGAAACAAATTCAATAATTGTTGTAAATGATATATTGAAAGGGTTTTATGCCAGAGAAAATAACATTTTCTGGCTTAGTAAAAATGTATATGACAAGAAGAATGCCTTGGGTATGGCATGGAATGTGAGCTAATGTAACTATCTAGGGAGGACAGGTAATGGCTATAAATAAGGGTTGCACAGCAGAAGACTTAGAAGTATTCCATGTAATGCCTCCTTAGAGGGATACGGGGAATGCCATAGTTGGAACAATCAAAGGTTGAGAAGTAGAGAGCCTAAGAACAAAACCATTGAGGTGACATTACACCCAAAACAACAAGAATCTTGGTTAGGTAAATCACTTGAGAAAGAGGATTTCCTAAACACTAAAATAGGCATGTCTTATGCAAACATGCAAACAATAAGCTAAACTTGTTACCTTTGGAAGCCTGATGAAGTGAAGTATAACCATATAGATAAGTATTATGGTTAAATAAATATTTCAGAGTTAAGGCTTTTGTGGTGTGAGAAAATTTGATAAGATTCTTTTGGATTCATAAAAATGTGTTTTTGAGTCAATGTTTCGAGCCAGCAAATGTGGCTCATCATCAAGACACTAATGAGAACTTTTATCATGCCTCATTGAATAAAGAGATGAGAGAAGTTGGGTGAGAAACTCAAAAAATAAATAATAAAAAAATAAATTTCATTTAATGTTAGGTCAAATAAACGTTTATAAAAGTCAAAATTATAATAGAGTACACCTAGAGATAAGGATTTAAAAAAAAAAGGATGAAGGGAGGCTAAGAAAGTTATATAAATACTAATATAATTATATAATCATATAAGTAACTAAAATTTGGTGTTATATATTATATATTATAATATATCTATTCTATCTATCTATCTATCTATCTATATATAATATATATATATATATATATAACTTATATATTTTATATTATAGTATTTTAAAAATATATTAAAAAATAATATTATTAGATTAATAAGTTTAGAACTAAGGAGGGGAACCAAGTAAATTATATATATATTTACTTGGTTGACCCTCTTAGTTCAACCCTTAATAATATATTATATTACTTAATAAATTATAAATTACTATAATATAATATATATAAGTTACTATATATAATATATATATATAATATTATATATATATATATTAATAATATATATAGACAAGCAAGCCAAAAATTCATTATATTATCATAAAATATATGCATGGATAGACATAAGCGATTATGTTTGAGATAATTTTGTTCTGACTGCAAAATTATTCTTGTCCTAAATCAAGCTTGAGGGAGACCATCGTCCTTAAGTGGGAGACCAAATGGTCTCCCTCAGAGTCTTGAGACAAAGTTTGGACAACATGGAACCAAAAAAAATGAAGATGTAGCAGAAACTGAGTGGACACAAACAACAAAAAATGACAAGGAAAATAATAAAGTAGCAAAGGCTAAAAAGGTCTTTCCTAGAAATAGTTAACGAGCTTAGTTATGCTAAGTCTCGATGCGCTAAACCTAGTCGCATTGTTCCTGGTCACACTAAATGAGATACTAGAAGGGGTCATCATAGCTTTTTGGTAACCAAGGAGGTAGTTCCCACCCAACAAACACTCCCCCTGTGCTAGTATTGGTTGCATTTCGAGAGGTTTTCCCCTTTGTAATGTATGTAGATGTTGTCTAGTTGGCATAGTTTTGTTCTCGCACTGCATGTCCAGAAGGGTCAAGACTGTCTAGTAGCATTTCTTTCCTTTTCTGAGACCCTGGGTGTTCAAGCATAGGAGGCTTGGTTCCTTGATGGATTGAGTCTACAAGGTCCAATATATCCAGTGAATTAGAGGATGTCGAAGGAGGGGGTGGAGGAGGGAATTGAATTCCCGGAACTCCTGATAAGACTCTCAAAGTCAACCAATTTTATACTATATGAACATATTTTTATTCAATTATACTATCCATGACCCACAAGACTTCTTCATGGTCCCTAAAATGGAAAACAAGCAAGCTCTTAATTGCCCAATGGCCACTGGCAATGTTCCTAAGCTCCTATGCTTCAATGGTAGCAACCAAGCATATGATATGAAAGGCAAGTCTTCATCAAATTTCTCCTCTCCTTGATTATGTTAGGGGGGGGAGGTTGATGGGCTCATCCTCACCCTCCTCTCCTGGTGCATCCTCATTCGCGAACCATGACAATCAAGTGGAAAATTTATATATCCTTGGAGTTAAGCTCTCTAATCCTCATTGCTCTGTGAAGAAAACAAAGACCAACCACCTATAGAGAAATTTGAATGTGGGAATGAATGTCCCTCTTGGCATAATGTCTGAGTTCATGTCTTAGCAGGGTATGAATTCCCCATCCTCGTATGTTTGCCACCTTCCACTCTGCATTGAATGCAATCAGCTAAGTGGGTAGAGAAGGATCACCACCCAACCCAAAGCATCAATGCTTTAGATAGTGTTTGAATGAGAAGCTTGTTGGCCATCGAGATGCATGAGAACACCCAGATTTGGGGTATAATAATATAAGTATTAATGTAAGGTTGTAAAGAAAAAAAATTATATTAATATATACTAATATACTAGTCACTAAATGTATTATTGTTCTATTATAGTAAATTATATTATATTAAAATTTTAATATTATTTTATAAAGGTTTAACCAGGAGGGGCAAACAAGTAACTATATAAAAATTATAAAGAATAATATTACTAAGGGGATATAGTGAAACTAATAAAAATAATACAAAGAAACCATAAAAACACAAGCATAAGTTAACCGAGCTATTAATATTACTAGAAGGAGAAGGAAAGGTATAATAAAAAAGGGGGGGATACATAAAAAAGGAGAATTCAAGACCAAAAGAGAATATAAAGAGAAGGGAGGCGAGATATAGAAAAAAAGAGAAAATAAATGACCAATCTCAACAAATATTAAAGGAAATCAAGAAGTATAAAGGGAAAGAGAAGGCTTCAGAAGGAAGTAAATCTTGAAGTAAGGGTGGGATTCTAGTTCTTACTAATTTTCCAACTGTCATCTCTATTTATATTACTCGAGCGCTTTTCAATCGCAATGGGTTATTTAAACATCCTATAATGAGAATGCCCGATTTTGGCAAAGATCCTACAGTTTTCAATGCAAATATGGTGTTTGGTTTTGTGTTTTAAAATTCAGGAAAATGCTTATGCTTAAAAAAATATTTTGATACACCTATTTGTTGATAAGTGTTGTAGGAATTTCAAAGGTCTGAAACTAACCAAACTATGACGAAAATACCATTGTTGAAATAATGTAAAGGAAAATAACATGAAGAATGATGTTGATACGAATGAGCAAGGATGTTGGTGTAGTTGAAAAGTATCAATTGTAGACTATTGCAATGAATAAAAATCACTTAAGCAATATTGCTAGAAATGTTTGTTGAAAAGCTATGAACACTAAGGATGTTGTCTCGATTAATATTGTAATTATAATTAATTATGTTGTTGATCCATATATGGGCATGTAAATGTAAATGGGAAAAGTACTTAGAATAATTGTAATTATAATTTAAATACCATTTGATGAAGTGATGAAGCCTTAATACAATTTTGACCACGTGAAGCAATGAGGAGAGGACAGCAAGCAAAAAGGGGAATTGGAGGTTAATAGTTTCCAATAGATTATTGGTTAAGAAAAATGTTCATTAGGAATAATATTTTCAACCTTTCCCAAGAAAATATCTAATGGGAAGGTGCAACAATAGCTATCAACAATTATGAGAGTGGGAAATAGTGAAAGAAATGATCAATAGGTCTGGACGGTGTACCACTAGAATTCCAAAAATGGACGTAAAAGAATTACCCAAATTTTTTCAGGGGCATAACCTTCAAACCCCCATGCGAGATGGCTTCCATCCTCCTTTGACATCCCCCCGCCCAATGCCACATATAGCGCTTGGAAGTAGTCCTGTAAGGAATATAACACATACCCAACATTCTCCTACTTTCTGAATTCAGGCTTCTATGATCCATATATTGTGTTAAAATTCTTTCTATGAAAATCACTTTAGAATTTTTGTGTCTACACGTTTCGAACCATCCTACTTGTTTTCTTCTTTGTGTACCGGGGTTTGGAGGAGTACATGATCGAGAATCCAAGGAAATAATGCCCATTTTTTCTCTAAACCAAGGGAACTTCTCAGTCCTCATAGTTTTTGTAACCGGATGTCCAACATTCTTCAAAGTGTCTACCTTTTCCAATAGCACCTTCTTATCTTCAACCATATCTCTCACAAAGTGATACTAAACATCAATATGCTTTCTCTTAGAATGATAAGTTGGGTTTTTCACTAGAAATATTACACTCTGGCTATTGTAATTTATACTTACAACTTATTGTATCGACCCAATACTTGAACATAATACTTGTAACCATATTGCTTCCCTGCTTACATAAGTGCATGCCTGGTATCCAACTTGTGTATTTGAAAGTGCCACTACAAATAGTCTCATGCGTATCCAACAAAATGCTTCTCCAAAAAGGTTAAACACATACTCACTTATAGATCTTATGTGATCCAGATCTTCAACCTAGTTTGCATCAACAAAGACATGTATGTCCAACTCTCTGTCCAATCCTAGTCTTCCATGGTAGCACAATCCATAAATAGTTGTGGCACGTGAAAATCTGAAAACCCTCTTTACTACTACTCAATGCTCCTTCCCAGGTTTTGACATATTCTTTCTTAATACTCAGTTGATGGGGTTAATCCTCTCTGCAGACAGAGACGATCCCTCTATCCCACTGACTGGGTCTAGCAACTGAAGTGACAATCAACTAGACATCTTCCTAGATTATAATTGAAAAGTAGAACAAGAGAGGTGACCTACCTCATTCTGATGCTAATCTGATTTCCTTCATTGAGGACCTTGAACCGCTTGTGTCACGGACTTGTTCCTGCTTCTCTCAGTGCTTATGCACCTGCACGAGTGATTAAGGGACAACAAAGTATGCCAAAACCAATAGTAGATCCAATACTAACCTACTTATATGATCAAGGAGTGCCAAGCTAATACATACATGAACATATATATTTTGGGAAGATGAACTAGAAGTTTTATATTATTTAAAGAATAAAGGGAAGATTACAACCATAGCCTTGATGTTGAAAGGCTCTCCTTGAGTGTTAAGCCAAGTCCAAGCCAAGAAACTCTCCAAACACTCTTTCTCCAAGTCTAATGAATAGCCTCTAAGCACAAGCTCAGCATAAGGGTGCAAATGGACATAGACCAACCATTTGGGAATGGGAGAGGAGGAATTTATAGGTAGGGAGAGAGAGTTAGGACTTCTCCAAAGATAAGATTAGGCCCACATCTCAAGGAGGTAGCTCATACAAATAAGGCAAAGAGGTCAAGTTAGGAGGATTCAGCCTCATCTATGCGAAACCACCTCCAGCTCGTCACTCTGGAAGCTTCTAGATCACGAAGCTTCTCATCCTCTTTGGGAAAATTACCTTTTTGGGATCATTGCAGGTATGATAGGGAACAGAGCAATTCCATCACGAGTCAAACATGGTGCAATAGGTAACCATCGCGGTTTTAAGCTTTATAAGGACGATGACCCTGATTTTAGGGTTTTAAGAGTTATTTCTTTAGGGAAAGCTCCAGACTTTTTCCGAGAAAAGTTAAAGGAGGGATATGAAATGTATACATGAATGATTATATTGAATATGATCATGTTTCAGGCACTTCAGGGTATGTCACATGGAAGTGCAGGAGGCGTGACAAAATGTTGTGTAACATACTCCCACTACATGTGAAATGTTTTGTCTTACAAACATTGCACACATTAAACTTCCAAACACACTAACATGTGGAGCATGAGACATGTCATCTTCCTTGTCATGTGTATTGGGACATTAATCATTAGATAAATTTACACCTGCAAGCATAAGGACCTTTACTGGTTTACATTCATGCATATTAGTCCCTCTACAATATTGTCTCAACATACTTCCTCTAATTTAACCAGAGTTTTCTCTTTATGTGATCTCTTTCAGTTTCTATTCCAAAATGAAATTTTCAACACCAAGACCCTTCACGTCAAATATAGAGGATAATTGGTTTTTCACTTCCCGGATGATTTACGTATCATTCCCAATTAGAAACATATCATCCACATACAAGGGAAAATAAATAAGATGATCACCAACTAATTTGAAAAACATAGTGATTTGTTTTACTCCTTGTGAAGCCAAGTCCCAATATATAAGTATAAAATTCATGATACCAAATCCTTGTTGATTACTTTAACCCATATAAGGACTTTTTTACCCTGCATACCAGCTCTTTCTTTTGCTTCATTACAAATCCTTGTAGTTGTTTCATATAGATTTCTTCTTCCAAATTCCCATGTTGAAACGTTATCGTCGCATCCATCTATTCTACTTCAAAATCAAAGGCAACAAAATAGATGGATGAAATATGATAGAATTTAACTTCAATAGGATAAAAAAAATCTCACCTAAGTCAATTATGTCTACCTAGGAATAACCTTTTGCTACTAACAAAGCTTTGTATTTCTCCACTTTGCCTTCTATATTCAACATATTTTTAAACTCATATTTTCTAACATTGGAATTTCTTTCAACTAGTAGCTCCACAAGATCCCAAGCCTTAGTTTTATGTATAAGGCTACCATTTATTCAACCATGGTCTTTTTCTAGATTTTTCCATCCTCTGACTCCATTATCTCCCTAATAGCTCTAGGATCATCGTTTGTAATAAACAAAGCAAAATTTGAATAGAAATGAGGAGTATACCTTTCTAGTTGCCTTCTTTCTCAAACTAATATACTCAATACCGAAGCATGTGGTTCTTCTTCTTCTTATGCATATTCCTCTATAGGGTCTAACTCATCATCCATTCAAACTCTATTGTCTATAGTTCTTTCTCCCTCGATAGGACTTCCTAGTTGACAACTTCTTTGAATTATCTATGTACCACATCTCGACTATGCACAACCTTCTTAATTTATATGTTCCAAAGCTTATAATGTCTCATATGATCTTTATATCCAATAAAGATACACTTTTCAACTTTATTATCTAGCTTACCCCTATTCTCCTTTTGAACGTGTACATAAGCATAGCAACAAAATACCATGAGATGTTTAAGAGAGGGTTTCTTACCAATCCATACCTCATGTGGAGTCTTATCTTCCAATGCTGATGAGGGTGATATGTTTACCATGTAAGACATAGTATCCACTCCCTCTACCCAAAATTCTTGTCTTAACCCAACACCATTGAGCATACTCCTTACCTTCTTCATTAGCATGTTATTCATCCTTTCCAAAACTATATTTTGTTGAGGTAGGTATGAAGTATTCTTATGCCTTGTTACATTGCAGTTCTTACTAATTATTTGAATATGTTATCACATAATTCTCCACCATTGTCTATCATCAACACCTTAATATTCTTCTATGTTTGATTTTACACAAGAATCTTAAACTCTTTGAATTTGTAAAATACTTCAAATTTCATCTGAAGGAAATAAATCCATGTATTCTTCAAGAATTCATATATAAATGAGATATAGTACACATATTAACCAAATGATGGAACCAACACATGTCCAAACACATCATCGTGCACCAATTGTAATATTTCCTATGCCCTCATAGCAATAGAGGAGAATCTTACCTGACTCTGGTTACCATATAAACAATGTTCATAGAAATCAAAATACAAAGAGAAATTAGATATACCATCTACCATACCATTACCATGTATTACTTGAAGGCCCTTCTCTTTGATATTCCCCAAGGTTTGATGCCACAACATAGTCTTTTCTTCACGTACTTTGGGATTTTTTCCTTCTTCAACTCCATTCTCAGGAATAATTGAATTGTTGCACCCATCACTAACAATGCTTCTCGGAAGATTATATAGAGTTCCAATATAAACTCTCTTTCATAATATCATTTCTCCTTAACTGATCTTGCATGTATCCTTTTCAAAAATTTATTTTACACCTGCATCACTCATCTTGCTTACAAAAATCAAATTTCCATACAATCCTAGGATGTGAAGAACACTAGGGAGTGTTCTAATCCTTCTATCCATGAGCTTCAACTTGACTTTTCCTCATCCTTTGATTCTATTTGTCGATTCATCTTATAGGAAAACATCGCTACCATCATATATTTCATACTTGTAGAACTACTATGTGTGAGGAGTCATATCAAAGGATGCCCCTAAGTCGTCTAGCCATATCTCATGATCTATATGTGTACTTAAAGAAGGAAAATATGCATCCCCTTCTTCATTTGAGGATGTTTTTTCTTTTCTAGAAGGAGCATCATCAGATCCCTTCCCTTTCTCAACAATTTGGGATCTACAATATTTCTTGTAATGCCCTTATTTTCCACATATCCAACATGTCTTTGCAAATTTTCCTAGAGATTTAGATCTCCCACTTGAGGACTTATTTTTATTTCTATTTTGGGAGAATCCTCTTACAAATAAGGCATATGTGTTCTAACTTTCCATGTTTTTCCATCTCATCATCTCCAATAATAAGAATGATACTATCTCATCGAAACATGAAGTAATTGCATTACTACCTATGGCAACAACCAGACTATCCCAAGGGTCTAATAAAAAACAAAATATCATAATACACTTATATTCATATAAAATCTTGATATTAATGTATAATAGTTGATTTATCACAAGATTTAAGGTTTTCAAATGCTCTATCATGAAGTCTTGAACCTTCATCTTTAGGTTATGCAGCTTCTTTCTTAGGAACAATTTGCTCACCAAACACTTAGACTAATACAAAGTCTGTAACTTTTTCCACAATGACTTTGCTATAGCTTCTCCTAACATTCAAAAATACTATATCTAAGAGACACAATTGTATTGCACTTTTTTCCTTTCAATCCATCTTGGTCCAATCTTACGTTAACATCCTTATTGGTGTAATACCCAAATTCATAAGGATCCATTAATCTTTGTCCACAAAAAAATATTCCATTTTGAGCTTCCAGAACTCAAAACCTTGTGCATTGAATTTCTCAATCTCTATCTTTGAATCACTCCCCATTTCATTTCACTACGAGAATAAAATCCACAGATCTCCCACCATAACTAGATCTAGCACAGGCCCAAGCCAAACCCCTTATCTATAAAAGTGCCCCCCTAAAGACAAAATTGCTTTAATAGGTATTATAGACAATTTGTGGGCACTTCAACCCCAATCATAAATGTCCATAAACTAAGGGCTTCTAAGTCCCTAAAAGTTTTGCTTCACTGCCTAAAAGAACAAGGTCAACTGATTACATCATCTCCTAGAAGTTCTCCACTAAAAATTGCTCAGAAATGGTCAAAACTGGACCATACGGAATACCCAGTGCAAAGGGTGCGATGCATATCACATTCCCAGTGTAAAGGGTGCGATGCATACTGAATGGCCCCTCTATAGGGTGTGATGGTCGGGAATGGACAAATGGCAGGGACAAATTGCGAGGTGGAAGAT
The DNA here is from genome assembly GCA_000404065.3 of Pinus taeda. Taxonomy (NCBI): domain Eukaryota; kingdom Viridiplantae; phylum Streptophyta; class Pinopsida; order Pinales; family Pinaceae; genus Pinus; species Pinus taeda. The sequence continues at coordinate 64,773 of APFE031564805.1, forward strand.
CATGGAATCTTCCAGAAGCTTCCCCTCTAACACTTTCCTCTCTGTTTTCGACCAGGGATGAGTAAGAGATCATCATTATCCAAGTGGAATCAGGAACTATCAGAGAGAGGACACTAATCAAGACCCCAGAAGATGAATCACCCCCTACAATAATCTATATATGGATCCCTCATCACAGAGATCCAAAGGCTGGAATCTTGTATTTTGTAGAGAAGTGCTGTTGGTTTTCTGGTGTAACTTCATAGTGTTGGGTGATCTAAGCTTTAGTTGAGGTGAAGAAGGGATTTCTTGCTGGAGGATGATGCTGGGTCAGAACATATGGTTGTAATCCTCTTGCTACTCTTG
>APFE031564805.1:71133-103668 GCA_000404065.3 Pinus taeda
TCCTTTGTTCCACTCTTATCTATTTTCATAAAGGAAAGTGAAAGTAGACTTTACTTGTTTGTTTCTAAGATAGCTAACAGTCTTAGTGGGAATAGCAGCTCCAAGTGGACACTATTCCCGGTAACAATAGGAAATGTAAGTTTTAACCTTGTATGGTTAATTATTGTAAATCTATTCTTAATAATACATAAAATATACAATGGCACACACGCATTAACACATATACTTTACCCTAGAAAACCAAACTAAGAAAACCAAAACTTTTTTCATTATATTATTAATTATAGTTATTATATGTATATGTATATGTCTGTGTGTTTGTGTGTGCATATATACATACATACATACACACACACACACACACACACACACACACACACACACACACACACACACACACACACATATATATGGAGAGCATGTGGAATCCATAAACTTCCAATCCATTTACCCTGAATTAGAATACAATTGTAGTTCCTTAGCTATAATTACAAAACATTGGGCTAAAACACCATGCTCTAAAAACTTGCTAAAAGTGAAAATTTTGTGTCAAAAACTATGTGCGCATGGAGGTAGTCATGAAAAAAAAATAACATATACCCAACACATGGGACTGGATGAAGGTAATTATCATCATTTATAACAATTTCCCAATCGTTTTATGAGTGGCTAGGTACACTTGATGACCTGCTACCATATTATTTTCTTGCAAGATGTGAAAAGAATCCACAATTGCAAATGATTCTTTTATATATCTGATCCTCTTGAACAATAATGCTAGATGAAAATCAAGAGGGGGTGAGCTATTGATCAAATGCCTTATAACTAATTTGAAGTCCCCCAGAACTAATAAGTTCTAAATGCATAAGTTTTTGGCTAACTTCAATCCTTGCAAGAGTGCATAGGCTTCAACCATATCATTAGCAGAGATTCCAAGGCTCCAACTGTAGGTATAAATTGTTGTTCCTTCAAGGTTACTGATAACCCCTCCAACACTTTTCACCCTAAGATTCACTTTTGAAGCACCTTCAAAGAAAAGTAGGAAAGAGTGTTGTTTTAATCTCAATCTACTGAAGTCGTATTGATTCCTACAAAACTATTAGCATGGTTTTTAAGAAGTTTTCTCAACTTTGGTTCAAGAGAAGGAGGGATTAGTCTTAAACTAATCATACCTTATGTCTTCTTCTAACTCAAGAACTTGAGGAGTTGATAAGTTGACTCTCTTGGCATTAATATGTTCAACCAAAAGTGTTTTGGAGCTAGTAGCCACATGTTCTAGAATGATTAGCTCTTGGTTGATGATAGCCTTATTCCCCATCAACCAACCCTTTTAACAAATGTATTTCTATAATGTTATCCATGACCATTTTAAAAATTGATTTATTTTTAAAGGAACCCCTTGTAAAGGCTTCCCCATGTATCAAATAAACTCCCTCAAGTTTTTGGTTTTCTTAATCGGAGTTCCAATTTTTTTATCACATACTTCCAATCTTTATTTTTGTACAATCATTCTAGGAAAATGTGATGCATCGATTCAACATTAGTTAATAAAAGTTCCCAGTTAGAAGAACTTTGAATCCCATGTTTCAACAAATTCTCTACTATCAATATATCACCACGTGCCAATGTCCAATAGAAGATATTTATTTTAGGGATGTTGTCTAGATGCCAACTTTTTCTCCACATTACCAACCTAGGATGAAGGGAAGTGATATTCAATTGATTCTCATATCCTTGTTAGACATGGTATTTTATTGACCCCTCAAAATATACAAGGCATAAAGGGGCATATCCTCTAAGAGAGGCTTCAAGAAGGACGATTAAAAGAGGTAAGTGCATAAACAATGCTCCCAAATTCTAATTTGTCCAACAACTTGAAGCATATGACCAAGAGTGTTAAGTCCCTATAATACTAGTGTATCCCCCATATTGTTATTTTTGTACCCCATAGAACCCCCACATTGTTATTTTTGTGCCCCTTAGATATACATTATTTTTAGTGTTGAGCCCTTACATTATTATTGTTATGTACGCGCAATTATATTTTGACCCTTTAAACTCATGCATATACCAAAGAGGTCTTGTCATTTGAATCATCCAAGAATTGTTCATTTATATGATGTAAAACGAGTTTTCCCCCTTGAAAAGACTTATTTTCAAGTCGTTGATCTATAGCTTCTTCTATTTTCTTATCTGGTTACATAACATTTGGTATCATAGCTTTAGATCCTAGGGTTTCACTGCTTGGATCAAGACATCTTGAAATTTTCACTATAAATTTTTTTATGCAAGGGTTAAAAAACTGAAATTTCTACCACATGTAACTTAAATCTTGATGAACATCATGTAAAAATTCCATATCTTGGTTTTTGTATTTTTAGAGATATGGTTCAAGGAAGTTAGGGTTTTTGTATGCTCCAAAATTCTGTCTCAAACAATTGTCTTGGGGAAAATAGTCATAAATTTCATTTTGGGAATTCAAATTGAATTTCATGAAAGGTGGCTGAAATTAAATGGACTATAGTTTTTCATGTATCGTTTTCAGGGCCGAAGGTTGAAACGGGGACTTGCAACATCCTGTACAACTTCGCTCTATTAAACCAATTCATAATTAGGTCATTGTGGGAGATTTGGCATAACTTTATCTTGAAGAATGAAATCTTGGTCTAACATGTGGCATCGGAAAGAAGACTAAGAGGGCTACCATAGGGAAAAAATTTAGACCTTGGATAGCCAAAATCACAAAGATACAATAATTTCAAGATCAATCCCCTAAAAGAAAGAAAAAGGTATGTATTTTTTAAATTTGCATAACTTTTGTTTGAAAAAATAGTTTGAAGTGATTCAAAGGGCATAGTGAAGCATAGATATCATTATTTGGTTCCAAAATGCCTCAAAACAAAAAAATGGATACACTAGTAAGCCAACAGAAAGCTCTAATATGACGCATGAAGAAGAGGGAGAAATGCAACATTATATATCAAAATTACGAGACCAAGAAATGCTTCCTAATGGCAACAAGGTATTCCATGAAACTCATGATGAGAACAAAATGAATGTGAATCATGATTTTAGAGACACTAACTTAGGGTTGAAGACCAACCACATTCTAAAGATTGATATGAGGAAGTTTTATAGAAAGGATAGCGTAACATGGATACCATAGATGGAGTAGTTCTTTGATCTACACAATGTGCAACACACACAAAAGGTATGGATTGCATCTTTATATTTAGAACCTAATCAATTTGTATTATATATATGGCTTTGTTCTCATCAAGCACTAGTCACTTGAACAATTTTTATGGAGGAATTGATAACACATTATGAGGATACAAAGAGTAATACATTCTTTAGCCAAATGTTAAATCTCAAACAAAAGGGCTCAGTTGGGGAGCACATTGAGGACTTCCAAAGATTGAATAGCAAGGCAACTAATATCCCAAATGAGCGTCTGATTGATGTTTTCCTAGGGAATTTAAAGGATAATATCCAACATGAGGCTCACCTTTCGGAACCTAAGTCATTAGAGAAAGAATTCAAGGTGGCAAGAAAAGTTGAAAGTAAAATCATGGCAACAAGGAGGTATACCACTCATATTATAAATATGGAAGTATTGTCGCTCCTAGCTTCCCATAACCTACAAGGTTGACACCACAAAAACTGGAGAAAAAAATAGCAAAAGGGATTTGTTACATTTTTGATAGAAAATATACTAAAGGTTATAAGTGTGCCGAGAAGAAATTATTTAACATATATTGTGAAGAGGAGGAATAAAAGGAACAAGAAACATCAAAAGAAGAAGATAAACATCAGGAAACAACCCTAAGGGTTGGAAAATACAAAATGAATCTGACCATATCTTGTAATGCATTGGTGGGAATTACTACTATTCAAACTCTCAAGGTAGAAGGATATATCAAGAAGAAAAAGGTAATAATGTTGATTGATTCAGGTAGTACCCATAATTCATAGCCAAGGATTTGAATTGCTTTCTATTTCCAGCACCAGAGTGTCAAGTGATGGTTACGAATGGAGGAACTATAAATTGCTCAGGGAAGTGCTATAATATCAATCTAACCATGAGCGAATATGTATTGACTATTCCAATGCATGGTGTTGATGTTGTATTAGGAGTCCAATGGTTACAATCTTTGGGGACTATATATTTTAATTTTCAAGAACTTTTCTTGAATTTTTTCTGGGAAGGAAAGGAAATTGAATTAAGGGATATCACCAGGAAATATGTGAAGATAATTAGAACTAATGGCATGAAAAATATTTTGAAGAAGGAACAACGTGGGGTAATTGCACAATTATGCTCACTAAATGATCAAACATATAAGTCATCCATTTCTCCAAATCTCAAAAGAGTCCTTGACAATCATTCTAAGGTATTTGAGACTCCCAAATATCTCCCACCTATTTGCAACATGATCATGTTATTCACCTAAATCCTGGAAGTGTTCCTTCGAACATCAAACCTTACAAATATCCCTATGCCCAGAAGAGTGAAATTGAACATATGGTTGCATAAATGCTAGAGGAAGGTATAATTCAACCTAGCCAAATTTCTTTCTCTTCTCCAGTATTATTGCTGCATAGGAAGGATGGACCATGGCATATGCATCTGGGTTATAGAGAGCTCAACAATCTCACTATTAAAGATAAATTTCCCATTCCTGTCAATGATGAATTGTTGGATGAACTTCATGGAGCAATTTACTTCCCCAAGATAGAGCTTCGTTTGGGATATCATCAAATTAGAATGAAGATAAAAGACATTCTAAAAACAACATTCAGAACTCAGGAAGGTCATTATGAATTTTTGGTCATGCCTTTTGGTCTTACTAATGCACCTTTCACATTTCAAGGTTCGATGAATTCCATTTTCAAACCCTTCCTTAGGAAAAATGTGTTAGTATTTTTTGATGACATGTTTATCTACAACAAGTCTTGGAAAGATCATGTTCAACATGTTGACAGGGTACTCAAACTATTGAGAAGAAACGATTGTATGCAAAACCCTCCAAATGTTTATTTTGGGTAAAAGAAGTGGAATATTTGGGTCATATTGTATCTCATGAGGATGTCAAGGTAGACCCTAACAAAATTAAAGCCATAAAGGAATGGAAAATCTGCACAAACTTAAGGTATCTTCGAGGATTTCTCAGTTTGACAGGGTATTATCACAAGTTTGTTAATAATTATGGGAAAATAATAGCACCACTAACATTACTGAAGAAAGATGCATTTTTTTGGACTCTAGAAGAAACTACGCCCTTTGAACATATTAATGAGGCAACGTGTCGAGATTTGGTCTTAGATACACTAGACTTCACAAAAACCTGTATTGTGGAATTGGTGTTGTTGTAATGCAAGAAGGAAGACCCATTGCTTTTGAAAGTAGTCCAATCAAGGGAAAGTATTTACACAAACCTATTTATGAGAAGGAAATATTGGCAATACTCCATGCTCAGAAAAATGGTGACCTTACCTAATGGGAAGACACTTCAAGACAAAAATATATCATGATAGTCTTAAATACTTCTTGGAACAAATATTATCTTAAAAAGAGCAAAAAAAATGGGTCACAAAGATGTTAGGTTATGAATTTGAAATTATCTACAAAAAAGGGTAGCAAAATGTTGTTGCAGATGCACTCAAAAGAAAGGATGAGGATGTGGAAGCACTGCTCTGTGCCATTTCTATTATCCAACTTGATTAGATAACTAAAGCAAGGGATGAATGGAAGAATGATGAAAAGGTATGGACACTCATTGAAAAGTTGCAGGAATATCCTAGTGCATATGATACATTTATTTGGAAAAATGATTCACTATGGTACAAAGATCGCTTATATCTATGTAAGAACTCCCAACTAAAACAAAATGTTCTTTTGGAATTGTGCACCTCTCTTATAATAGGGAAATCGGGATTTTTAAAAACTTATCGCAAGGTCAAGAAGGATTTTTCTTTTTAGGATAGCTTTAAATCCAATATTCAAAAGTTTGTGGCAAAATTTTTGGCTTGCTAACAAAATAAAGTTAAGACAATTAAGACCCTAGGTCTCTTACAATCATTATCCATTCCAAGTTAGTGTTGGGAGGAAGTCTCAATGCATTTTATCACAGGCTTATCCAATTCTGAAGGAAAAAGTTCCATCATGGTGGTAACTCACAGACTTACCAAGCATGTGTTGAAAATAGCAACAAGAAATGATAAAAATAGAATCCAGAAATTCCATTTTAATTTGTCCTTGAATTAAACTGAGAATTAAAATCAAATTTTATTCTCGTAGCAACTTGTAATAGTTAACTAGAGTGAGTTGACTTAGTTAACTTAGGAATTTAGAGTTGAAGGTCTTTTTGAAGTCATGTATATGTTTTCCCTATATCATAGGGGTCCAGGATGAGTTAAGTATGAGTTGCAAATTAGTTAACTCAGTTTACTGAGTTAAGTCCAGATAAATTAGTTCCAAATAGTTTGAGGAACTAATAGTGAGTTAATAGCCAATTGATGCATTAGTGCACTCAACTAGTGCTACTCCAATTAAATGAAAATTCCCTCATCAGAAACTCATGCATGTCAATTCTGAGAAAGACCCAGTTGAGACTAGAGTGCAGGGACAGTGTACTATTTTTTGTATAATTTTTTGAGTTGTACTAATAGTGCATGCAATCAAGAACTGATCCTTGAAGGGATTGTGCAGTTTTGGATGAGGAAATTCCCTTTAAATACAGGCTAACTCTCTCAAGAATTGTGCAAAGAATTAGAAGCATGGAGGCTTGGAAATTTGTCTAAGTATTGGCCAAAGGAATTCATCAGGCGGAGGATAGGAAATACTTGTGCAGGTTAAGCTCAAGGTTGAGCAGATCATATTGTATTTATCCAAATTCTTTGACCAAGGGTGCAAGGAAATAGGGAGCTTGGAGAGCAGAGAAGAGGCCTAGATTTGACTTGAGCTTGCTTGTGAGCTTGGAGATTGATTTTACTGAGTGTTGGGATTGTTCTAGAGAGAACAAGCATTGTAATTTCATCTTGATTTTCTAAATTAATACAATATAGATAGTGGGGTTTTGAGTTGTGTCTTTCCCCGGATATTTATTGTGTTATGTGCCATTGATGTTCTTCCTCTTGTCGATTATTGTTTTGCTAAATCTTTATGTGCTTCCGCTGTAAAGAGTAGAAGTAGATTCTTGTCTCTTGCTTTAGAAAATTGAATTATCTTGTGAATCTACAAGAAATTCTACAACATGCGCAACTTTGTGCACTATCTCATCCTTTCAAAGCCAGTACAGTCACTACTACATTTGTGGAAACAATTCAAAAGCTACATGGAAATCCAAAGATCATTTTAAGTGACAAATATCCCATTTTTACTAGAAATTTTTGGACTGAATTATTTTATTTTCTTGGTACTTAATTAGCTCATAGCTCATCTTATCATCCTCAATATGATGGAAAAACTGAGATAGTGAAAAAATGTTTGGAAGGATATCTTCGTTTCTTTGTATCTGATAAAAAAACACAATGGGTCAAGTGGTTACCTATGGAAAAATGGTGGTATAGCACTTCCTTCCATCCTGCAGCAACAATGTCCCCATTTATGGCGCTTTATGGATATCATCCACCGTCCATCACATCGTCTTCAAGAGACGATTCCAAGGTTCAAGCGGTGGAAGATCACATCGATCATCAACAATAAGTTCTCCAACTCTTAAAGGATAACCTGACTCTGGCACAAAATCAAATGAAACAACATGCAGATCAACATCATAGTGAAATAAGTTTTGATGTGGTAGAGTGGGTATTTTTCCAGCTACAACCACACAAACAAATGTCCCTTAAGCAAGCGAAGAAGGATAATAAATTATCACCCAAATATAATGGCCGTTACAAGCTATTGCAAAGGATTGGTACATTGACATAAAAATTGGAGTTTCCTACATCCTCGCGTGTACACCCAGTTTTCCATGTTTCATGGTTAAAGAAGGTTATAGGTCATAAGATCCTAGTTCAAACTATATTTCCAAACTTTAAGAGGGAGGAAAAATCATACTGGAACCTAAAGCAATCATAGAAACAAGAATCTAACAGCTACGTAATTAATCAATTTTAGAGTATATTATTAAGCGAAAGGACTTACCTATTAAAGATTCCACATGGGAGGAAGAGTATTTCACACAAAAGCATCCAGAATTACTCAAGCCTCCACGAAAACACTTTTTTGAAGGAGAGGGGCATGTTAAGTCCTTATAATACTAGTGTAGCCCCCATATTGTTATTGTTGTGCCCCATAGAACCCCCATATTGTTATTGTTGTACCCCTTAGAAACTCACTATTGTTATTTTTGAGCCCTTACATTATTATTATGTAGACCCTAATTATATTTTGACCCTTTAGACTCATATATATACCAAGGATGTCTTGTCATTTGACTCATCCAATAATTGTTCATTTATGTGATGTAAAAGGAGGTTTCCCCCTCGAAGAGACTTATTTTCAAGTTGTTGGTTTATCTTTTCCTCTGTTTTATGACATGGTTACATAACAAAGAGGAAATATAAAAAATATTTTTTTTGCCCCTTTTGGGACAACAAATTATGAAGTGGAAGAAGATCCTAAATAGTGATCAACGAATAATTTCCCATAATACTATATCTCCACAAAACAATAGAATACCCATTGTTAGGTACCCAAGTTAGCTTAATTAAGTAATTGGAATGGCTACTTTGATGAGCTTCAAGAAGGGACATCCTTCCTAACTTTAGGAACAAAATCCAAGCATCTTTTCCTTTCGTCCTCAAAATATTTTGCATGCAAAATTGTCTTCCACCAATCATAATTCCCAGTGACCAGTCTCGAAATGAGTTTAGCTCCCATGGAAAATCCATTAGAGGATATTTGATGTTGAGACCATGAATCTTTGGTGCCATAACTATAGACTACTTCACCAAATGGAATCTCTTTGAATTAGTTTTTCCTCCCCACCATTGAAATTATCTTAATTCTTGAGCAATTTGTTGTTTGATTCTGATGTGAGCTAAAAGTGTTAGGTATTGGAATATGCGTAATGTCGAGAGGATTGCTATGGTGAGAATCAACCAACTAGCATATTTTAATATTTTAGTCTCCCACTAGATACAATTTTCCTTAATCTTAATAACTACCACAATCAGGAGGAGGAAGAATGCAAATAGATAGGCATGCTAAGATATCAAAAATAAAACCAAGCTTTAAGATAAGGAAAAGTGAAAAATTTTGGAAATAGCATTGAGAAGATTCTTTATAATGTTCCATGCATAAATTTGACATCTATTGTGATTTATCAACCCTCTAGAAACATGAACAAAAAAATCCAATATATTCTTAAACATGTTTGCGATGATGGTGGAGGATCATCTCATTAGTAAGGTGTCAGGATCGAAATAGGAATGCTTAATGTGTTTTACCCCCGTCAACACTTTGATGCCTAACATATTTCTAGCACTTCATTCAAATTATATCTCTCTACTAAGTGATTCAACCATGAAGATGTATAACAGGGAAAAAAGGGAACAACCCTATTGAAGTCATCTACTAGCTTTGAAGAAAGAAGTGGCACTTCTATTAACCAAAGGAAAAATCCAAGGGTTGCTAATACAAGAATATATTTAAACAACAAAGGTGGAACATAAGATAAACCTATGGCGAACATCAAAGAGAAAGGAATGATTAACTTGATTGAAGGTGTTAGTCATATCATCCTTAATAATCATTACCATTGTCCCCTTTGCAATGACAGGAGTGGATCACCTCTTGAACCACAATAATATTATCCATGATATACCTCTTTTCTATAAGGCTATTTTGATTTCTAGAGATAAATATTATAAGAACCTTTTTTTTTTAGCCTATTAATACATCTTACCTGCAAATATATGATAAAGCAAATATGCCCATAAATAACAAGAGAGAAATAGATAAACTTCAGATCTTTATTAATATCAAAACCCTTGAGGTGGGGTAACACCATACAATCACTCCTTAAGGAAGGAGAACACTCCACAAGCCATATGCTTGCCAATACAATAATCCTTGACATCTCTCCATGGGGAGTCTCTAGCCTCTATATAGGCTTCATACATACAATACCATGGGACATTACCATGCGTCTCTCAATACCATATATATAATACAATGGGCTTATAACATTATTGCTAACTACATGTGGTCCCTTACATGATGTGGGTTAACCACTTTATTTATTAACTATGACCCATCCCATTATTACATTATTCCCTTGGGTACCTCCATTTGTACCCCATAATATCCCCCTAGGTATACTACAGAAAGGAATGATTAGTTTTGTTGAAGGTGTTAGCCATATCAGCCTTAATGATCATTATCATTTTCCCCTTTGTAATGACTAGAGTGGATCACCTTTTGAACCATAATAATATTATCCATGATATACCTCTTTTCTATAAGGCTATTTTGATTTCTAGAGATAAATATTATAAGAACCTTTTTCTCAACCTATTAATATATCTTACCTGCAAATATATGATAAAGCAAATATGCCCAGAAAAAACAAGAGAGAAATAGATAAACTTTAGATCTTTATTAATATCAAAACCCTTGAGGTGGGGTAACACCATACAATCACTCCTTAAGGAAGGAGAACACTCCACAAGCCATATGCTTGCCAATACAATAATCCTTAACATCTCTCCATGGGGAGTCTCTAGCCTCTATATAGGCTACATACATACTATACCATGGGCCATTACCATGCGTCTCTCAATACCATATATATAATACAATGGGCTTATCACATTATTGCTAACTACATGCAATCCCTTACATGATGTGGGTTAACCACTTTATTTATTAACTATGACCCATCCCATTATTACATTATTCCCTTGGGTACCTCCATTTGTACCCCATAATATCCCCCCTAGGTATACTACAGAAAGGAATGATTAACTTTGTTGAAGGTGTTAGCCATATTAGCCTTAATGATCATTATCATTTTCCCTTTTGCAGTGACTGGAGTGGATCACTTCTTGAACCACAATAATATTATCCATGATATACCTCTTTTATATAAGGCTATTTTTTATTTCTAGAGATAAATCTTAGAAGAACATTTTTTTTTCAGCCTATTAACAATGATTTTGGTCATTACCTTATAGGAGACATTACATAATGAGATAGGCCTAAATCTAGAAAAAGAGGAAGGGATGTGATCATTCGGAATGAAAACTAAGAAGGATAACCTCATAGCTTCTCCCATTCTATAATATTTATGAACATATCAAAGCATCTTGATTAATCAAATTTGATTGTGTGTCAACATTCCTAGTAGAAATTGATAGGAAAACATCAAGACTAGGTGCTTTGTCTAGAGAAAGACCCCATATTGCCTTTAGTATCTCCTCCATGTCTATTTTCTAGGTTAAGCACTTATTCTCATCTTGTGAAATTATTGTCATATTTTTTCTAACATTGATTCTATCTCCTCTTCCTTAGCTCCATCATTTTCAAAATAAAGTCAACAAAATGGGTGAATGTTTTTACCTTGATCTCATTAAAATACCAAAGGATTTCTCTAGTACTAGATGACCTGATTTATTTGAAAAAAAGTCCCAAAGTATAGCACATTATTTCTTGTGATAAAATAAAGTATTTTTGTCCCATGCAACCAACCAAAAACTTCAAGATTTTAAGTGCCAATTGGCCTCCTCTATTTGAAGGGATTTTTGGAAGGATTAGAAAGTATCTTTTCTTCAACGAGAAGTTCTTTAGTAACCTATTTTGATTGCAAGAAAGCTTGAATTGGATCTAGATTTGCTTTTCTCTTGAGAAGTTCTTCTTGTGAAGATGAGTATGGGTTCTTGGCCCACTCGTTGAGAGCTTACTTTATAGCTCAAAGTTTTTGTTCCCATATATGAACTAGTGATCCTATAATCTAGTTGATTCGTGCTTTAGAGATGACATATAGCATAGATTTGTCCTATAAAGGAATGAGATTGTATACAAAAGGGATATGAATGTAATTTGAGAGACCCTTCACAAGAAGAGAGATAAGGTTGTGATTGGAGGTTTACATAGGATGATTCTAGAGGAGATTGAGATAGAGTTCATTAAAGAAGTGAACTAAAAAGTGACCACATCAAGATGTTATATGACCTAGGTTGAATCTTTTGTTCATTTATGTATATCTTCCCTTGATTGGTTTTATATATATTAGATCCTAGAGAGAAATCTAATATTCCATCATTTCCTTAAATGGATCCCTAACTGCACTCTCTCCTATTTTTTCACTTTGACTAATTTTGGTATTGAAATTACCTACCACAATACTCTTTTGCCAATAATTAGACCCCCTTAAGGCTAAAATAGACTCCCAACACTCTTTTTTTCCTTGTATATCAAAGGCATGTCAACATTAACAATATTTAAGATCTCACTATATTTTGGGTGGATGAGACTCATTAACATCCAATTTTAAGGATGACAACTAAAGATAAGCTGAAAAATGAGTTGTTATAGATTGTACATAGACCTCATGAGGTGCCTATCACACTTACTACTTTTCCTTCAATATATTCTAGTGTTTTTGATATATACTTAAGGCTTCCTCAGACCATGGGTTTGTCTCTTATAAAAGGAAGATCACAATATTCTCTATTTTAATCTTGTCTTTCATGTTTCCACCTTACTCCTATTCCCCATTCCTTTATAGTCCCGGGACAAAAACATTCATTATTTACCTACTAGTTTGTTAGACCTCCTTGTCGATCGATTTGATCCACTTTAAGTCCTTATGCTTCTAGTTCCCATTCCATACAAAGTGTCAAGGTTGCTTTACTTTCCCAATTCTTTATGTTTGCCTAATTTCTCTTATCACCCTTCTTTGTGTTAAAATTAATGGAGAGAGACAAATTGAATTATTGTAGAGAATATTTAATAAGCGAAAAATCAAAACAAATAACATAATTTCATAAAACATAAACAAAATGTTTTATCATGGAAAACCCCAATATAGGGAAAAACTAGCTAACAAAATTCCATTAGTCCCTTGGCCAAAACCTTTCCAAACTGGCAAAGTGATTCTTCACCACTCACCTCCCTGGCGCATTACAAAGAAGTCTTCATAAGCCTTTTAAAAGCTTCATTTCATGTAATCCATGGGCACAAAACCATGGGGAATCAAAACCATGTGTCCAAAACACCACTTTTGAACAAGTATCATTGAGTCTTTTATAAATTCAAGTTTTACCTAACATTCCCCCCTTTAAAACTTGAGTCAAGGTTTCCCTTGACCAAATCTGCCAAAAGCAACCAAGTGAGTTGGCACCACTCACCTCTAGGCCCTACCCCCCTCAAAGTTTATATACAGGGTATCTAATAATTAGGCATGCCCCCCATATCACTTAGGACTAACTCCAAACTTTACAAGTAATTTGTGAGGTCTATGCATGCCTTATGGGGTCTTATAGCCATATGCCCATTTACATGTAAAAACTTTCAAATCCATTATAATATTTTTTTATTGGTTATTTTTGTTATCCTGGAACTTATTCTACCATCCTCTTAACTTAGCATGTCTGATGCTCTCCTCACAGGCATATAACCACATGGTTTCTTTCTATGCTTTGTCCAACATAAGCTATCTTTGTCACTTCCTTGAATCTTAACTAACCCCATAAACACTTCTCTTTCATGTCACACTCCATTTGCATCTATTGTGAGGTGCCATTTCATTGTGCATTATTTCTCTTCACAGACATGTCTTCCACTTTATTAGTGACCACATCAAGGCATGTTTTTTTAAGCATCTTCTTATTCCAAGTTCCTTCACTTCATGCTCATCACTTGGACCTCCTCCTTGTGCAACCTAGACAACATGCCCTTCGACACGGCACACAATTCGTTCTCAGGAATTCGTTCTCCTTTAGTTCTTTAATTGAATTCACTTTCTTCTCATTTCCATAGTCATGTGCCTCTCTCACACTCACCGGGCCAAATAAACCATTGGAAACAAAATCATCCCATTGAAGCCAACTCTTACCTCTCATATATCCATAAGAGCTAAGTAGTCAAGCCATAAATAAACATTTGGCTCTGATACCATATTAAAATTACTGAATGGAGATAAATTAAATTGTTGGAGAGAGAAATTACTAAGATAAAAAATAAAACAACTAGTGTCATTTCATAAAACATAAACACAATGTTTTATCTTAGAAAACTTCAATCTGGGGAAAATCCAACTAACAAAATTCCATTAGTCCCTTGACCAAAACTTGGCCAAGCCAACAAAGAGAGCCTTCACTCCTCACCTCCCTTGGGCCATTATAATGAAGTCTCCTCAAGCCTTTTAAATGCTTCATTACATGTAATCCAAAGGTACAAAACCATGGGTAATCAAAACCATGTGCCCAAAAACACAATTGTTCAACAAGTATCTTTGAGTATTTTACCATTCAAGTTTTACCTAACACTCTAGAGGGTTTTTTCCCTCTTCTTTTGTGAAATTTCCATCCAATTATTTCCTCTTCAATGACCTTTTTTTACTGCAGATATTCTAAGTAATGAAAGTTCTTATGTCAAGGAGCATTTCCAAAGGAGTAAAGAGTCTATGATGGAAAATGAGATAGACTTTCCACATGCTCAGAGTTGATAATTTCATCTATTGCCAGGGGGTTCAATTTGGGGTTTGCTTCTAGAATGGACACTTCAAAGAAGATTCCAACATTGACAAAGGGAGAAGCATAAAAATTAGAACTAGGTATATTTTTACCTTCAAATAGAATTTTATATAGGCTTCTATTATGATTGGAATATTTACCTTCAGATACATTAGTTGGGACACTAATTGATTTAGGATGGATCTATCGATGGGATAGTTTTTGAGCTTAACCTAATTCTTTTCTCGATCTAGAACAATTCAAAGGTATTGTGACTGAGATCCCTTATTTCAGTTGACAAGAAGAAACAATTTGATGATTATTTTATTTATTCCTTCTTAATATGATGATATTAATCATCCTTTTCTTGAGTTTATTATTATGTTGGGGCATTCTTGATGTAGTTTGAAAAGTGACCATATTCATGGCACAACTAGCATTTAAGCAAAAGTTGTTCATAATCCACTACTTGAATATGCTTCCAATTATCTAGGGTTTGTTGAATTGCCTTTGGAAAACCCTTCTCTAGCTCTACCTCTACACAGATGCATGTGCAAGCAAACATTGAGTAAGTCAGTTTAGCATCATCAATATATTTACCAAACACATTTCTTATTGACTGCATGATGGTCTCATTTCAATAATGAAGAGGGAAATACAAAAGGCACACCCAAATTGGTATTGTTGATGGAATATCATTTTCAGGGTTGAAGTAAGGCATTCTCTTATTCAGATACATCCCTTTGGTGTTATAGAAGTAATGTCTACTTTGGAAGATAAGATTTCTTTAGTCTGAAAGAGGAATGCATAAAACCCTAGACTACAATTGAGATGAGTTTATTGGACCTTAATAAAGACTTGTGAGATATTTTGAATCCAAATCGCCATGGCCCTAGGAGAGGGCCATAATCTTGTAAACTACAGTATTAATCCTTGATCATCCATCTTCATGATCATTTGATAAGAGGCAGGAGGTAGTGGAACCTTTGGAATCTCATGAAGCTCTTAAAAAAGTGGGAGGGTGACATCTTTGTAGATTTCCCCAGAGAGTCAATCAATGAGTGAAAATATTCAATCTCAAGGATTGGTGTGGCGAGTGGG
Organism: Pinus taeda; assembly: GCA_000404065.3. Classification (NCBI taxonomy): domain Eukaryota; kingdom Viridiplantae; phylum Streptophyta; class Pinopsida; order Pinales; family Pinaceae; genus Pinus; species Pinus taeda. The sequence continues at coordinate 86,920 of APFE031564805.1, forward strand.
GGTGTGGAGCAAGTGCACCCTCCAATGGATGCATTCATAGTCAAACTTAGATTGCATGAGAAGCCAAGGTTTTGTTAAAGCTCCCGGTGCACTAATATATCAATTATAGCTTTTTCAACAATGGCTAAAGATTGTAGAATTTGGAAATCGGGGTGTGTTAACAAATACTTGTCCTCCTCACTAACCCATGTAAAATCAAGTTTTAAAACTATTAATTTATGGCACGTTCTATGCTTAGAGCAGTTTACTTATTTTTATTATTATTATCCACAGATTAGCACTCACATGTACAGTAATTAAAGTGCAGATAGAACATTAAATGATCGATAGAAAACAAGCTAAGACACAAGACACCAGATGTGGCAACTAGCCAGGGACAAACCCCAATATGGCGAAACCCTTTGATCAAATCTTATTTTATCTTCAATAATTTAGCGGAGAGAAATAGTACAAAAATATGATTTATATCAACAGCAGCAAACCCTAGATCAGCGGCATCAACATCACCGGCATCAGTATTATCGGCATCACTAGCGTCATCGGCATCACCGACATCAGCATCATTGGCATCATCGGCATCAACATCATCAGCATCACTGGCATCAGCTCATCGGTATCACCGACATCATCGGCATCACTAGCATCAACATCATCGGTATCACTAGCATCATCGACATCATCGGCATCAGCATCATCGGCATCACTGGCATCAACATCATCGGTATCACCAGCATCATCGACATCACCGGCATCAGCATCATCGGCATCACTGGCATCAACATCATCGGCATCACCGGCATTAGCATCATCGGCATCACTGGCATCATCAGCATCATCAGCATCATCGGCATCATCAACATCATCGGCATCACCGGCATCATCGGCATCACCGGCATCATCGGATTTCCAAGGAAGTTATCTTCACCTACTGCGCAATTCTGAGAGAGAGTCTGATGGTCAATGTTGGTCAAACTTCTGATATGCAGTTGCAACCCTAAATTTTGTGTCCTTCCTTCCACATGTGTGAGAGAAGAGTCCCTTTCTGCGCAATAGGAGAAGAGCCTCTCTTCTGCGCAATATAGAGAGAGAGAGATGTGATGAGATGTGTGTGTACAAATGAGGAAAAGACCTCCTATATTTATATACAAATGCTGATTATGAATAGATGCGTCTGTTGGGATTCTGAGCCTACATGAGTTGCTGGTCGACTTGATAATTATTCCATAATCAAAATAAATTCATATCTCCATAAATACTTAGCAAAATCAGATGATCTTTAGATCAATCCTACACCTCTCAAAGAGAGGAATCTAATAAAAATATTATCAGCCATGAATAATATGACCCACATGGATTTTGGCCCTAGTTGCAAATTTTAACACTCCCTCTCAACTAGAGAGAACTCCATCTGCAATTCGTTTGTCAGTCGCTACTATTCATCCATCAAATGCACTGACCTGTCAAGCTTGACCCTTGCTCTACTCTAATCTATCCTGCTTGCTCTTCTCTATTCTGTTCTACCATATTTTGATCTACTCTGCTCTGTTCTGCTTTGCTCTACTTTGTCCAAATTATGAAGAAGAAGAAATGATCGAGGATGTATCATACTGACTCAAAGTCAATCTCAGAGTGTGTACCACTGGTCCCAGACCAATCCTCAACCGACCCGAAGTCAGTGTCATAGTGGGTACAACTCCTACCACTGGTCCCAGATCAGTATCATCCTACACTGACTCAAAGTCAGTCTCAGAGTGTGTACCACTAGTCCTAGACCGGTCCTCAATCGACCCGAAGTCAATGTCATAGTGGGTAAAACTCCTACCACTGGTCCCATACCAATATCTTCCTCCACTGACTCAAATTCAGTCTCAGAGTGTGTACGACTGGTCCCAGACCAGTCCTCAACCAACCCGAAGTCAGTGCCATAGTGGGTACAACTCCTACCACTAATCCCATACCAGTATCACTTATCCCAGATCAATGAAGGTCATCCTAGCATAGGGAGTACAGTAGATACAGTGATGCGTCCATCGGTACTGCTATGGTCCCTATCCTCATTTCCCTGCTCATTGATCAGATGAGAGGTACTTCCCATGAGTCATAGACTACATGGGTAGGATGCCTCGATAGGAGAACTAATCATCCTATCCATAGGAGAGAAAATCATCTTGTCCCATAAGAGAGCGAATCATCTTGCCCACAGGAGAGCGAATCATCTTGTCCACAGGAGAGTGAATCACCTTGTCCCACAAGAGAGCGAATCATCTTGTCCACAGGAGAGTGAATCATCATGTCCATAGGAGAGTGAATCATCCTGTCCAGTGGATGCCACATAGAACTAATCATCCTGGCCCACAAGAAAGTGAATCATCATGTTCCACAATCACCATGGAGAACACATCATCTAGACCTCACAAGGGAACTAATCATCCTGCTACACAATCATCATGGAGAACACATCATCCAAACCTCACAGGAGAACTAATCATCCTACTACACAATCGTCGTGGAGAACACATCATCCATACCTCACAGGAGAACTAATCATCCTGCTACACAGTCGTCATGGAGAACACATCATCCAGACCTCATAGGAGAACTAATCATCCTGCTACATAGTCGCCACGGGGTGTCACAGGGAAAGTTTTGATTCTTTTACCCTAGACACATACACCACCAGGGGATGGTGAGTCACCCTATGGTCATATGTTGCTCCAAGAAGTACCCCCCCCCCCCCCCCCCCCCCGGGAGCTCCAAGAGCTCCATACATCATACAGGACCCTCATCAAAGGGATTCTGGACAACACCAAGCCGTTCTCAAAAGTCAAAAATTTGACCTTTCCTAGGGGCTTTTCAAAATGTCGGCGATCATGAAATACGAGATTCTCTAATAAATGAATCCCACGCTGGTTATCACACAGGATCACAGTGGCATCCAATGTAAATCCAAACATCTCACTGAAGAGCTTTCACAACCAGACTACCTCACAGGTGGCCATGCTAATAGCAATATACTTTGCCTCGGCGATGCTCAAAGCCACCGAATTCTACTTCCTTCTCATCCAAGATATCGAAGCAGATCCCAAGGAGAAACATCACCCGAAAGTGCTCTTACGATCCACCACACTGCCTGCCCAATCAGCATCTCCGATAGTGTATCTTAACCCATAAGTAATTGTGCCACGAAGATATCTCAACAGATTATTGGCACCAATCTAATGTATGTGGTGAGGTTCAACTATATGTTGACTCAACGTGTTGACTGCGAAGCATATATCTGGATGGGAGTTCACTAAGAACATTAATGCTCCAACGAGTTGATGATACTTGGTGGCATTTTGTAAAACAGGTCCAGCAGCGCTATCGCTTAACTTCTTAAAGTCAAGCTCCATAGGGGTAGTTATAGGCTTGCAGTCCACCATACCAAATGTTTCCAATATCTTCACCACATATTTTCCTTAAGATAGGAAAATTTCCCTTGGCTTCTGCCAGACTTCAATTCCTAGGAAATAGTGCATCAATCCTAGCTCCATTTCAAATTCAGAATCCAACTCCCTCTTACATTTTTGAATGAGAGGATCTACACCTGTTAGAAAGAGGTCATCCACATACAGCACTAGTATGAGAGGTTTGTCATCTTCAACCTTAGAGTAAAGGTTAGGATCGGCTTCACTCCTAGTGAATCCTAGCTTCATCAAGTAGCTATCAATCCTCTCATACTATGCTCGGGGTGCTTGATTCAACCCATAGAGAGCCTTCTTCAACCTGCATACATGAGATTTTCGATCATAAATCTCAAATACTTCAGGTTTCTCCATGTAGACCTCTTCTTTGATCGAACCATGCAGGAATGTGGTCTTGACATCCATTTGATGTAGGTTCCATCCTTGTGAAGCCACAAGGGCTATGATCGAGCGGATGGTGGTTTATCTAGAAACAGGTGCAAATATCTCGTCATACTCTTTTTCTTTCAGTTCCCTGGTGTCAGCTTCTTGAGAGCTCCTCATTGTAGGAAGATTTTTCACCTAGCTAAGAGCCATATCTTTCTCAAAGGTGACATCATGACAAATCATGACTTCCCTTTGATCGGCTACATAGGTTCTATATCCCTTAGTATTTTCACTATAGCCCACGAAGATTCCTTTCTTTCCAGATGCACCCAATTTATTCCTTTTCTCTTTCAGCACATGAAAATATACAGGGCTTCCAAAAATTCTAAAAGGAGATATGTCAGGTTTCTTACCGATGAACATTTCTTCAGGAATCTTGGAATCCAATGCTTGATGAGGGAATCAGTTTTGTACATATACGACAGTGTGTCCAGCTTCAGCTCATAGAAACTTCAGAAATCTTTGATCATGGAGCATGGCATGGACAACTTCCATAATTGTACAGTTCTTCCTTTCCACCACACCATTTTGTCCAGGTGTATATGGCGTAGTAGTCTCCCTCTTAATGCCAGTCTCTTTACAAAAGTCATGAAACTCGTTAGATTTCATATTCAATCCCATTATCAGTTCTTAAGATCTTGATCTTCTTTTCGGTTTGATTATCAATCAAGGCTTTGAAGTGTCAAAACCAAGAGAACATTTCCTCCTTCTTTTTCAAGAAGTATATCCAAGTCTTTCGAGAATAGTCATCTGTAAAAGTAAGGATATGAATATCCTCCCAAGGAGTTCACATGCATCATACCAGATATGTTTGAGTGAACTAACTGTAATATATCAGAGGTCTTGCTTTGGCTTGAGGGGAATGGTCCCCTTTTGAGATTTCCTTCAGCATATCCTGGACATACACCTTCTTTCTCTACTCAAAATTCGGGCATCCCTGTCACCCTTTGTCTTACATTGGGTAGACATTAATAATAAAAGTGGGAAAACCTCTGATGCCAAAGTTCGGATTGAAGAGATGTGTCACATGACATGACACCTAGCGGACTTCCACCAACCTGATATAATGAATCAACTCGAAACCCAGAGGCATCTTTAACATTGTTTTTCCATACACGCACCTTGCCAACACTGAAGGTCACCTTGTAGCCTTTATCTTTCATTGTCGCGATGGACACCAGGTTCTTTTTGAGGTCAGGTACATATAATACATCCTGAAATTTCTAGTCTTCTTGGATGGAGGCCACCAAGCACTTGTCGATAGAGTCCCAAATGATCTTCTTTGTTTTGACTTCATTGATTTTCCATTTGTTCCTGGAAGCAGCGGGTGCATTTGATGGAGGCTCAACAAGGTTTCCTCTCACATGGTCCAACATTCACTGATATTCTAAGGTTAGATCGAGAGACATCTTCCATCTATGATAATCAGACTTCTCATGAAGCTTGTCTTCGGCGGGGAAGAGTGTTGAGGACCCCATAGTTCTTTTATGATAGCCTTGTCAATCTTCTCTTCAGTGATTGCTCTTGCTTTTTCTTGGGCTTTGTCTTCAGCTCAGCTTTGATACCATGTTAATTTATGGTATGTTCTATTCTTAGAGCAATTTACTTATTTTTATTATTATTATCCACAGATTAGAAATCACATGTACAGTAAATAAAGTGCAGATAGAACATTAAACGATCAACAGAAAACAAGCCAAGACATGAGACACCAGATGCGGCTAGCCAAGGACAAACCCCACTATGCGGAAACGATTTGATCAAATCTTCTTTTATCTTCAATAATTCAACAGAGAGAAATAGTACAAAAATTTAATTTATATCAGCAACAGCAAACCCTAGATCAGCGGCATCAGCATCACCGACATCACCGGCATCAGTATCATTGGCATCATCGGCATCACCGGCTTCAACATCATCGGTATCACCGACATCAGCATCATCGGTATCACCGACATCATCGACATCACCGGCATCAGCGTCATCGGTATCACCAGCATCATCAGCATCACCAGCATCTGCATCATCGGTATCACCGGCATCATCAGCATCATCGACATCAGCATCATTGGCATCATCGGCATCACCGGCATCATCAACATCATCGGCATCACCGCCATCATCAGTATCATTGGCATCATCAGATTTCCAAGGAGAGTCAGCTTCACCTACTGCACAGTTCTGAGAGAGAGTCTGATGGTCAATGCTGGTCAAACTTTTGATCTGTAGTTGCAGCCCTAAATTCTGTGTCCTTCCTTCCACACGTGTGAGAGAAGAGTCCCTTTCTGCGCAATAGGAGAAGAACCTCTTTTCTACGTAGGAGAGAGAGAGAGATGTGATGAGATGTGTGTGTACAAATGAGGAAAAGACCTCTTGTATTTATATACAAATGTTGATGATGAATAAATGCATCTGTTGGGCTTCTGAGCCTACATGAGTTGCTGGTTGGCTTGATAATTATTCCATAATCAAAATAAATTCATATCTCCATACATACTTATCAGAATCGGATGATCTTTAGATCAATCCTACACCTCTCGACAAGAGAAATATAGTAAAAATATTATCAGCCATGAATAAGATAACCCACATGGAGTTTGGCCCCAGTTGCCAATTTTAACAAAAACCAATACAAAGACGAGGTGTTTCTATGAACCAAAGAGGAGTTATCCTCTCCACTACTTACATTTTTTATACCTAAAATAAGGTTTTCTTAAATGATATTGCCTTGCCTTTAATTGCTTGTCTAGAAGTAGAAAAAATTAGAGCATCAAAAGAGGATATTGTTCCTTTCTCTTGAGATAAGTTATAAAGTGTTGTAGGAAAAACTCAACACCCCCTATTACTTAAAATAATGGGGACCTTTTACATTAATTTTTGGCTAAACACCTTCTATTGTTTTCATTAAGTTAATTATTCTAAAAAAATTATCATTCTTTTGTCTTCATTGAATTTTTATTTTGATTGTTTCATTGAATTTGACTTTTCACTAGCTTTCCATTGATACTTGTTTCGCCTCATTTGGTCAACTGGTTTGTAAATGGCATTCCTTTGAAATTTGATTGTTTTGTCACCATGGGTAAAACAAAAATGTATTAAATGTATAATATTTCAATTTTTGCAATTAAAATAGTTATTCATAGTATATATTAACTCTTAGTTAATTTTTACTAATTTTTTTCATTTTTCACTAACGGTCATACAAAATGACCCAACCAAATTATAGAATGGTTGAAAACGCATTTCAGTATCTTGGTAATTTACTCCAATTTATTATTTTAAAACAAATTGCCAAACCCGAAATCTCAAAATTGCAAAGTGGTTGTAGTTCAATTTGTAGAATATTTAATTCCACGTGGACCCTACTCCACATCACATCCTTCCTTTCAAAATCACCAATTTAAAATTTTTTATTTTTAAAAATCATCAATATTCTAATATCGCATATTTGCTTATCAGCATTTTCGTTATGCGCATATTTTTCACAATATAACAAAAAACTCTAAAATTTTGATTGCGATTTGATTTTTTAAGCAATAGGTTATTTTTTATTTAACATGAGATTTTCAATTGACCTCCTTATGCCTCTCGAATTCATGACCTCACTCACCCTCCACCTCACTCCTTATTCATCCACCTACCTCACCGTCACATCATCCCTCCTCCATTACTCCTCCCACCTCACTCCTTATTCCTCCACCTACCTCACCGTCACATCATCCCTCCTCCATTACTCCTCCCACCTCTTGTAACTCGATTAACCATACACACTCACTTAATTTGTTTTGTAAAAAATTGGAATAATATGGCTTTATGATAATACTTGTATTGTATTTTCATTATAGTTATTTTATATTAAATTATAATATTTTATTATAATTTAAATTATAATGTTAATACAATATAATGATATTATAATTAATTATTAAATCATATTTTTTATGAATTAAAGTCCATTAATAATTAATCTATAAATTGAAAGGTAATTTATAGTTTATCATTTTTCAACATATACTCAGATGGAGCGGTGGAGCATAGAATGGAAAAGAGCCCTAGTGGTTTCGATGGTTGGGCTAGGGTTCACAGTTATTTGTAGAACCCAAGCCTCAGTGCTAAGAGGATTTGACAGCCACCGGTTTTGCATGGTTTACTATGCGACTCACTGTGCAACTTAACCATTCACCTGATGCAGCATTTGTTTTATATTGCTCATGGTCACGAGGTGTGGCGTTTTTAAATGTATTTTTTTTCAAGCTTGGATGTTTATTTTTATAGCCATTATTACCGCCACGTGTTTCTTCTTGGGCACTTTCCGCAGTTGGAAGGCACCGTTTTTTCTAGAGGCTTTTACCAAGACGATTACGGGTGCTTTAGCCTATAGTGAAAGGGGATTTTACCAGCTGGTCGCCAAGTTCCAAGGAATTTTCAACAGGGGGCAGCGGACAGGGAAGGGTTTTACCCATTTTCCTCTTAACGGTTCTTGCTACCAACGGCTTCTAGACACTGAATGGAAGAGGACCTCCTAGATTATTCCTCTGACTCATTGACCCCATCAGACATTTGGGTCAAGGACAAACATTATCAAAAGATGGGAAAGAACCGACGATAAACAGTCTACTGGCTACATAGGTCATGAAAATGTCCTCTTTAATGAATGAGATAGAGGTCACACTCTAGGATTTGGGTAATACGCAACCAGCTACTGTCGTTTCAGAGGGTTTTTTTTTTTTGGGTGAGGGCTCTGAATCACCATTCCTCACCATCCCATCTCCATCAGAATTTCAAGCTTGCTCTCAGGCACCATCAAGTCTTTCTTTCACACAAGGCGTGTTGGCGTCTCTGTAGCTTGTTTTAGTGGTTCATTCCCTGAAGGACGAGGCCTTTCTCCTCTCCATCTTAGTATTCTCAGTACTACGCCTAAGCGCTCCGCCCACCAGATCTCTGCATCTACTCATCCCTCTGGCTACTTTGACAGTATCTCTAAACAGGACACAAGTTTGGAAGAAAACAGATCCTCAGATTCGGACAAGAGCCCACAAGCTAAGGGTACTCCTACAGATCAATAAAAAAGACCGGGGGATAGGAAAAAATCAAAACACTCAAAAGTTCGGGAAAGACACCATCGACTAGTGTTTGGGGCTAGCATTTCAATGGCTCAAGCAGCCCTAACGGAGAGCATTGTTCTTTTTGGCTGGATTTGTGGTAGAAATTATACCCCTACTCGACTGAGAAAATGGACCGCGGAGGTCTGGGTGAACCTGATGGTGCAGCTACTTGGTGTCATCACTCTATCTATCGGGTGGTTCGCGCTCATATTCCCACATCCAGACCAGGTGGATTGGGTCTTGACGAGGTACTGACATATTGAAATGACTCTGGTTTTGCTTAAGAGGTGGACACCGCTTTTTTATCCTGAGAAAGAAAACATGGGAGCTGGTCCAATTTGGGTTCGCCTTCCTAGCCTTTCGCTCCAATTTTGGGTTGAGGACATATTCAAGGTTATTGGAGATGACAGGGGGGTGTATCTTGACCATGACAAGGCATCCCAAGATACAGGATGTATGGTTTTAGCCAAAATACAAGTGTATCTTGACACTAGAGAGGGCCTGGTGGAGAGCCATCCGCTTCATATCGGTGAGATCACCAGGAGATAGAGTCTCGATTACGAGGGTATTCCCTTTCATTGTCAATGGTCCCATGAGGTGGTACATATGTACAAAGACTACCCCTTACTATCTGGGAAGCAACAAGAACCTCCAAGGTCTCTGGTTTCAGCAAGTACACAAACAATGGAGGTGGATTTTCATCCACATGCGGACCCTCCTGAGGTTTCGGGGCCTCAGCAGCATGATTTTGGGGTGTCAACATCGCAACCAGACTCTCTGACATCCACGACAACTCTCACCAGAGCTCGAGCCAGAGAATCGGCTTTCTCGAGTACTTCCCCCCCCCCCTCCTCCTCTATTTTCAAATGAATGTCTATTATCTAAATTTGCTTCTACATCTATGTATTTTTCTGGTTCGATTTCTGAGGTTAGCAAGTTGTGTTCCCCTATTTTCTTTTTTTTAACTACACCTCCCCCTCCCCTTAGTACAAACTCCTCTATTATCCCAATTCCTCCCTCTCCGACTCTTAGAGGTAGCCCGACCTCTAGTGGTTCTCACTGCTATTAACTTCGATCCCTCCCTATCTCTCAGACCCCAGCCGATGGATTGGATGAGGATCCCCTTCCTTCCATCCCTTTAAAACCCCCCCGTGGTAGACAATCTCGTATCTCTAAATCCATTAAGAGGGTTGGTATCAAAGTGGCTTCGGGGGTCAAACCCCCATTGACTAGGTCCTTAGAGCAAAAGGCAACCCACAAAAAGTTACCCCATGAAGTGTCTCTCCTTCAACTGCAAGGGCCTCACCAACCTCGACAAAAAACTAGCTCTAAAGAGGTTATGTAATTCGAAGAGACTAGATGTTATTTTTTTGCAAGAAACTCTTGGTGAAGGGAGCCTGGTAAACAAATTGCTCCTGAATTTCCTTCTGGACTGGGTTTTCCACTTCTTGGATGTTAGAGGGCGCTCAGGTGGCTGCGCCATGGGCTTCAATAATAGAACAATAAAATTACACAATGTATGAGGGGGCAAGGGTTTCTTGGGTGCTGACATTACATCCTCCGATTACAACTTCCCTCTTAGGCTCATCAACATTTATGGGCCCTACCATTATAAGGAATTGTTCTGGGGTATACTACTGGAAGCTGATTTTATGCAATTTAACAAAAAATTTGATCATTGGGGGAGATTTAAATTTCTCACTTGGGCTGGCGTAATCTTGGGGAAGCAAAGCCCAATGTGATCCCCTCCCAACTTCTTTTGAAATTTTGTTGGATTCCCAAATTATGGGAAATCCACAATCATCTTTATGACTTGTCTCCAAAAACGAGGAAAGGTACGCAGCCCAACAATTTTCCTTTGTCAGACAGAAACTGGATGCTGGCCTAAAATATCTGGGGTTCAGACTAAAACCAAATGGTTATCGCATCATTGACTAGGCCTGGCTCATTACAAAAATTGAAAGTAGAATAAACATCAGGCAGCAATGTTGGCTCTCCAGGGCGAGCAGGCTCACTCTGATAAAATCAGTGCTCAAGGCCATTCTAGTATACTGGATGACTCTTGCTTGGACCCCAAAAGGTATTCTAAACATGATACAACAAATCTATTGTAGATTCCTCCGGTGGGGTCAGAACATGGGGAGGAATTTTGCTTGGGTCCATTGGGACAGGATTGGGAAGCCTAAAAAATTGGGTGGTTGGGGTTTAAAAGACCTTCAGTCTTTTGCAATGGCTCTTGTAGCAAAAATCAGCTGGCATTTAATCAAGTTCGAAAGCCTTTGGCAAGAGGTAATTTATTTCAAATACATCCACCCCCTCCCAATCATGGATTGGATTTCCAGTCCCAGTATATCCTTTGTTGGTGCTTCCATCATCTGGAAGGCAATCTCCTAATCTTTTAGTATTATCAAGAATGGGCTAGCATGGTAAATTGGAAATAGAGCGCAGGTGCATTTAGGCACGGATGTTTGGAATGGGTGTGGGAATGCCCATATCCTACCAAGGGCCCTTCGACAATTCCTCTCTCGGACAAGAATCACAAAGATTGCCCAAATTGTTGTTGTCAATTATGACCTTTGGGTGCCTCAACGATGGCTGGATCACAGAGAATTGAACATTCCGGACAGATGGTACTGTTAGCTCTGTTATACAAAGATCATCTCTTAAGGTCAGAAACAGGCTCAGTCTGCTTGATTGTGCATAGAAGGGTTCCTGGCTGGTCATTTTTCTTCATCCCTTACCCTCCCGCCATCTTTGTTTTCTTAACTGCTCGGCATAAGCCCCTTTTTCTTAAGCCCCGGGAACTTAATCTCCTTAATGTGACCTTATCCATGCAACCGTGCGCTCCATTTAGTCATTCCCGGTTGCATCAATAAAAAGCACATGCGTTAATTCCCGCCGTTGATCATGTTGATCCAACGGTCTCCGCCTATTTCCCTGTGTGTTAAACCAAGTTTAGCTCCCCATCGTTCGATCGTCCATCGCCGCAATCCAACGTCATACGCTTTCCCCTACTATCGATACTTACCCACACTTTAACCCACGTCAAAAGTGGTTTTACCCTAGTCACATCTTCCAAGTGTCGCCTGCCTATTGCGATCACTCCCCAGTGTACGAATACCACCCACCTCCGAAAAGTGGTGCGGGAAATACCGCTTATTGATCGTCCATCACTTCCCGCTCATTATCATCCGTGTACCTTCTTCCCCCGATAACCGTTGGATCTATTCGCCCAAGATCCAACGGCTCAGGACTGTTGGTTCCCGCCTTCTCGTAATATCTCCCGCAGATAGATCCCTGTCGTTCATTCGTTTAATCCAACGGCCGATTTTCTTCCTCCGCGCATCCCGACTATCCACCTTCATAGCCATTCTATGTTCCCGAAGGACAAAAGTGGCCAGCTACCGAGTACTCTGCGCAGTTACTACTTCAACTATTGCATTCAAGGAAGAATGGCCGAAGGACGAAAAGGTACAAAACCTCGAGTAGTTAAAGCATTTATCAGGAATGGAATTTATCCACATTTTACTCTACCTGCTCAAGAAGGATAATAAAATATCGGAGAAGATCAAGTTCAATCATTGAAGCAGCAGATCGTAGCAGAGGCCCATTTTAGATAGTTAATGTGGTTGGTGATCCATTATGACTCTCCCACACATAGGATAGCAGAATATTTTGTAATATAACTCTATATATACCTAAAAACACAATGTGATAAGGGTTGATGGTAGTTGTTTTGATGTAAGGTTCAACTTCTGGAGACAGTAACTACTGTGATACTTGCAGTGTCTGGTCTTCCTTTTCAACTAATACAAGCATCTTTTGTTGTTAATTGCTCACCTTCCACCTTTCCTCTGTTCTAGGTTGTGCCTGTTATGCATTTTTCGTGTGCTCTTGATATTTAGCATTTGAGGAGTTGTCATCCCACCTCTGTGTTGGAATCTAGTATATATCATTGAATATGTTATGCATGTTTCTGCTATTTTAGTGCCAGAGAGCTATCATCCTGTCTATGCATTAGGATATAGATTTGCAGACCTTTTTACTGGTTACAGCCGGCCATCACATGGTCTTGTGCATCTGCTAGTGTGGTCAATATTCTCCATCTTCACCTATTCCTTAAACTGTGAGTGATTGGTGGTCTAAAGCCTTGTAGTCTGAGGGTGTTCACCCATGTCTAGAGTTAAGCATAGTAGGAGTGGTTATCTGGCTTGAATATGCATCATGCCTTCCATTCATCCATTTCGAACATTTTTTTGAGTTTGTAATGTTCCCGAGCATCTCTGAGATACAACCTAGGAGAGTTTCTTAGGGTGATAACAGGTACTAGGTCTGGAATTGTTTCATTGGGGCACTAGAGGAAAGCCAATATCAGGCTAACTAAAAAAGAGGATGAGCTCATCTGGGCCATCATGGGCAATACTTCCTAAAAGTAGGCTATGCGGCTCTTTTGACAGCCTGGGAAAATAGCATAATCAATTGGTGGTGGCGCCACCTTTGGAAACTAAAAGGCCCCCCCGAAAACTAAGTTGTTCATGTGGTGTATTCTCACAAACAAAGCCCCAACTGAATTAAACCTCATGAAACAGGCTTTTCACGGTCCCTCAAGATGTTGTTCAGCAAATCTAATGTTGAAGATACGAACCATCTCTTCCTCCTCCGCCCGGTTACAACATAGTTTTGGTCCCATATAATTTCTTCCCTTAACTTGAAGACAAATTGGTCCGGCCAAAATTTCGAGTTAGCATGGCACAGTTGGTGGTCTGAGGCTAAAACTCAAAAAGACAGAAATCTGCCCCTAATTGTTTGTTGGGGAATTTGGATAAAAAGGAACCGACTGATCTTCTAGGATGCTCCGATCAACTGGTTAACCACATGTACCAACTTTGTTTCCATTTTTAATCTGATTCCAGACATCCCGAACAGCAAATCGCCTTGGGTCATCACTCCAAAACTCTTCGATACCCATGGGGTTATTTTGATGGCTTTGCCCAAGCCAAGGGTTGTGGGCGGGGGGGGGGGCGTTGTCCTTCACATCAACGAACATTTGTCTTTTAGAATCAAAGCTAGCCTTGGTAGGGGCACTGATAATTTTATTGAGCTTCACAGTCTAAAACACCTTCTCTTATTTGCAAGGGAACAAAATTGTCAAAAGATTCAGATTCACAATTTGTTATAAATTGTATAAACGATGCATATCATTGTCACTTGCACACACTCAAGGATACTCTAGATGATGTCTTTTCTCTAAAATCACAATTTGATTTTATTGTATGCTCTCATATATACATGGAAAGGAATGAGATTGTTGATCGTCTATCCAAAGAGGCCGCGCAGTTGATCATGGGTCAATGGTTAATTCAGGAATTTAGAGAATGTGATTTCTCAGTTCTTCCACCATCCATTCATTGAGATGAATGGGAATCACTTAGAATGATCACCCAAATCATTCCATGTTTATTTTTGTTGGTCTTTATCAATTTTTTTTTTTACATTGCTACGTATTTAAGTTATCTCTATTGTTTATAATTTGCTCTCTGCAACCTATGTTGTAATTTGTATCTATGGTTTCGAACTCTTATGAACTATTTCTATAGTGAATGCATGTCATACATGTTGAATGATACAACATGTAATTTTCTTAATATAATTAATGAAAATTGTGTCTTTTTCCTTGGAAAAAAAATAATCGTAAATTAATTTAGTTTATAATTACAATTAATTAGTATTAATTAATCAAGAATTGCAATTTAATTTAGAATTAGAATATAATTTAAAATTTCCATTTTTAGCCTAGGCAACAGAATTTCCAGAATTCTGGCAGTTTTGACTCATTAACTTTAGAGGCTCATAAATTAAGTTTTACTTGGCTAAATGAGGCCCAGGAAGGATCATTGGATAGATAAAATCATGGAAACTATTTATGAATTAGTTCCATTACCATATTTGACCATTTAATGGGTCTAAAAATTCAGTAGAAGATCAAGCTCCGAATTTTTAAACAAAATCAATTTTCTGAGTTTTATCTTTTCGCATTCTCATTTGCCCACAACCTCTACTGAGTGCAGATCCATTCACCTGTGTTCTCCTTGACCAATCAGGTCCTCGCAGACATCAATAGAAATCTCATATTTCCTTTTCATTTAATTATTTAATTAAGTTTTGATTGGATATGTTTTAATTCCATATTTGGTATTTTGATTTTATTTTTGCATTTATATTTAGTTTTGATTTGTTTTTGCAAGAAAACAGTTGGAGAGATGAGAAGAACAAGATCTCAATCAATGAGAATGCTCCAACAATAGAAGAATAAGATTTTGGGCCAATGAAAAATGATTGAGCAAATCTACTCTTCAACAATTTTTTGATTGAGAATTATTTTTGTAAATATTATAAATGACAGATTGTAGAATGTATTAGGGGATTCTATTTTCTGCAATTCTGGAATTCTTAAAAGCACTATTGTAATGAGGATTTAGAGTTGTAAGTGAGAGAAGAGAAAATCTCATATCTGGGGGATTATTGAGGATTTTTCTTTTGCATTCGGAATTATGTATGATGAGCAGAGCTTGCACTACTGCAGCTCTTGTTTTAAAAACCAGAAGTTCAAGCATTGTAAAGGGTTGTTGGAGATCAGAGCCGGAGAAACAGTTTCAATACATTAGTATTTATAATACTATTGTTTTAAATACTGGTTTAATTTTATGGTGGCAGAAATGTGTCATTTTGTTCATAATTATGCACTATTGTCAATGTGTGTAATTTGCCTCAATAATATGTTATTATTTATCTCTGCTCTTGTGGGTTGAATTCTAATTTATTAGTAATTATTTGCTCATAAATCTATCTTTTAATAATTATTTAACAAACAGTAATATTCTATGAACTATTTCCTTATATTATTGTTTAATCATTCGAATTACTGATTTAACAATCAATATCATATTTTGAACTACTTCCTAAATGTTGTTGATTAATTATCTCAGTTAAGAGTTCTCTGAATAGAAAGTATTTTGGTATTCATAATGTCAGTTAATTGAACTACTTAGTTAGCTTGATATTCATTATAAGCCAACCATATTTAAATTCCAATCATTTAAATATCTTGCTCCAGGTTAGATCTATATCTGCCTAGTTGAGATAGCCTTAGGATTTATTTCCTTTTGCTTGTATTTTAGGATAATATAGCATCCATATTTAATTCTATATTTCTAGAAGTCCTCTTCTAAAAGAGGCAAAATTTAGTTGTGGCTTGGCTGAGCCCCATATCAGCTTAAGGATCACTTTCTTGCCTAATCAGCAAGAGAGTTGATCTAATGTATCTTCTCTATTGGTAGATGAAAGTCAAATTTTAAACCATTGGAGATAGGGAGAAGGTAAGTGGACCTAGTTAAACCAGTTGGAACCATCATCTTAATGGAAAAGGAGCTGCTTTAAGGTCTGGACCAGGTGGTCTTCTTATATTGTTGTAGGCAGGGAATTTCAAGTCTCCAACATGTTAGGTTCCTATACCAATAGGTTTCATCTTTCATGATTGACAGTGGAAGGGCTAAATATGTTCATCATTGCAGGCTGCAAAGGTTCCATATTTTGTGTACATACTAGGAAAATTAAAAAATGAAAAGAGGGTATGCCTTAAAAGAACAATCAAAAGGCAAGAAAATCAAATGGTCAAAAGAATAGTGAAAATGAACCCCAAACTAAAGACCAGGAAAGTGGCCAGTCAAAATGCCACTACTATCTTTTGGCAGTGT
>APFE031564810.1:0-11321 GCA_000404065.3 Pinus taeda
TCAACCCAAGCTATTATAGGGCTCCAAAGCATTTTTCCAACCAAGGCCCCAGGAACTAATAAATCAACCCATCGCCAAAGGAACATGAGAACCAACCACAAAACAAGGGGAAAGACACCCATAACACCATGGATATGTAGGAAACGTCAAGACTAGGAAAAACCACTATCAATCCAAGAAATTCTTCATGCCAATGATAGATCATGACTAAGAAACCACGTGCATATGCCATGCATGCCAAAAATAGTAAGGAAATCATACATGCACATCGGTACCTGCAAGAAAAACCCATTGTAGTTGCTAATCCTAATTTACTCTTGTGCTTTCCTGCTCTTCCTTCGCATTTTGGCTCCAAATCCCAAGTATACCACATTCCTCCAAGAGTGCTCCAAGAAAACTCTAAGTGTCCAAGAGTATGAGAGAGAGAGAGAAAATAAGAGCTCCAATATTGAACTAATCAAAAGCCATGAACTGATCCTTGGAAGCCTTTTTATTAATGAGGCCTCAGTTTTCTTCATTTTCCTCCTCACATGCAACCTGTGACCTTTCAACTTCCTTTTCTCCTAATTTCCATTATTTTCATAAATAAATGCCATTTTTCCTTTCCAAAGCCTTAGCCATTGTCTTTGCCAATTTCCATTGCCAGAATAAACCAATTGAACACCCACACTAGGATGTTTTTCCCAACATTCATCTTGGAATACGTTTCTCGTGACTATGGTTATTATTTTGCCTTTATTAACTTTTATTGCATGGATTTTTGACCAGGGTTGTTACAATCAGTTGGCCAGCCAACTTCCCAGGGTCGTAACTTAGTCATATGATCTCATTTTGGCGCATACACTACCTCGTTAGAAAGATCTATCAGAGTACCTATAAAAAACGCCATTTAGGGGGTCAAAACAAATCCGGAAGTTTAGGACCTGAAAACTGCTAAAAATAGTAAATTGTGCTATAATCAAGGAAACTGATGAAGTTGAATGGAGTTCTAAGTGGAATAGGCAAGTGGCCACCAATATCCACCTACAACACAATTTCTCCCTTCTACTAAATTGAGAACTTCCGTGCAACCCATTATACCTATTAATAATAAAAACCAATGTTAAATTTTCCTTCAACTCTAGTAGTATTTTTACCCATTGAAATTCTTTCCACTACTTGCTACATATGTATATTATTTACCCAAAGCAAGACCTAGTGATTGTGTGCCTTTTCAGGATAATAGAAAACTTATAAAGAGATGCATAATTTTTCTATTAGCATAAAGGAACCTATTGTGACTAAAAACAAAAAACAAAACAAAAAAAATCATACATTTAACCTTAAACTACTTTCTCAAAATTGTAGCATGACTACATGTTCAGTAATAACAAGCCAAAAATCATACAAATGAAAAGTTGTAGGAAACAACTCATTTTCCTAAAGATGAATCCTATTACAGATTTGAAATGTCAATCCCATAACAACGTATTCTATGGATTATTCTCCACATTCACACTCTACAAATTCTAACCATAGAAATCTTCAAACAATTACAATCAATATTTTTTTTGTGACATAACATATTTCATATTACAAGTTTATTTTTCATATAGCCAGTCCAAGTGAGACTCAAAGCTTAGCTCAAGCAATCATGAGCATGATAAGAGATCTCTCTCCCAAAGTTAGGGATGTCATGGGTTCAACTCTCTTAATAAATCAAGGTTATCCTCCATGATCATGGTTGACTAATTACCCCATTTCCCATCCAAGTATCATAGGGAAGTACTCAAAGGGCTTTATATTGAGCATTTTCCTTGGAAAAAATTAGCTAGTCCTAGTATTTGATACTACCATACCCTTGAAAGACTTTCAAGATACAATGTAAGTGAGATACCAAGTTTTAGTTCACTATAATATTTTAATAAAAAGGATATGAAGGCCCATCCACAAAGATTTCATTTCATCAATAGGTTCACTAAGTATATTTCCAAACACAACTATTTCCCATTCCCATAACAACTTAACAACAATTGCATTTTTCACCAAATGTTTACAAAATTCATGATATGGTAAATAAATTCTGCATAGTTGTGGACTCTAGTATGACAATCTCCTACGGGAATGAATAGATTCAATGGAATACCCTTTGAGAGCACATATGTATATTATTAGGCCTTAGATGATGCTTCTTCATATACCAAAGAATTAAGTCTAGATTTCTAGTTCTTCTGCCTAAATTTTTAACTGACACCGTCAAATTTCTAAATAACAAGTAAGATTGTACTTGTACCTATCAAATATGCAACAAATTTAAGTCGCAACATTGGTAAATTCCAATGTTTAAAAAAAATTGTGATTTCAAAAAGTAGCTCTTCTAATCACAAATATTACCACAGTTATATAATTAAATATTACTTTTTCCCATTATTATTATTATTATTATTACCCACTTTATCTTCTTCTCCTTTTTCCACTCATATTTATTGCTTTTTCTATTTACTTTTGCACCTTCCATCGAATTCCATTGTCTCTTTATTTTATTTTACAATTAAATGTATTCTATTATCCTCTATTTTCTTTTCTAAGACTTCAATATGGAGACAATTAAGCATTTTAACACTACATATCTATTGAACCACTGATCTTCCTCATAATCATATGAATTATAGCTTTAGCAATGGGATACAATCTCTAGTATCGCCTTGTGAACATTTAGTAATTTCGTCGTTAAAGAAGATTTTATTTTCACCATTTTCTTAATCCCATGTTAAAATAAGATTTGTTTTTCACCCCTTTTATAACCTCGGGTTAAAAGGTGGTTTTTTCTTCACCCTTTTTCTAATCCCAAGTTAGCTAAAAGGGTTCAATCAGTTACAAATTTCAAACAAAATATATAAAATTCGAAAAAAGAAAGCTAAAACTTCTGATTCAAGAAAGCTACAACTTCTGATTCGTCCAAAAAAAACGTAATAAATAATTATTAAAATGTTAACATTAACAAAATACAATGACTCAATGAACGATTCATTTGAATAAAACTCTCAAAATTTATTTCCAATTGAATCTAGTCGTTATGGACATTTCAATCTAAGGTGTGGGATATCTAATTTGGACATTGGGAATTTTGTTTTTTGAAGTGTATAACAACTTTTAGACACAATCTAATACTAATCTGTTCAATGGGACAACAAATAGGAAAAATGATAATTTTCATCATGGCGAGTATAAATATTTCAAAATGAGGAATACAACAATTATAAAATGTTTAATTACCATAATTACATTTAGGTATGCAGAACATTACAAATACAATTTGAAAATAAAAATAAGAGCTTTGTTAAGTGCATAGACTGCAACACAAGGCCACCGTCGATTGCATCCAAGGACAAGGGGATTCATCACTCTATGAACCATCATTTAAGCAAGTTACCCACATAAAAGCAATAAATAAAATGGAAATCTAGAATTGACGAGGTCGTTGTCGTTAATACATTTTCGATTGGGACAAAGCTTTAGAAGACTTTGTATAATCTTCTCATTCCCTTCATCTTCTTTCATTATGTTTTCCTTTGAGAAGTAAAACTAGCCCTGAATTAAATGATGGCCAATTCCAACATATTGCTATCTTCAAGCAAATTCTTCGCTAGGGAAGTATCTAAAGGACTATAACTAAGATGTTTAAGATTTATATCGACAAAATAGTCTATTTAGGTTAGGTATTATTAAAGATACACCAGATTCAAACTACAATGGATGGTCATGCAAAAATTACAAACCCCAACAACAAAACCTGTAAAGGCACAATTTTTCAAAAAAATAAATGATATTGAACCATTCAAAGGGGCCAAATACTTACTAGGGTATACATGGGAAGAATTGAATTCCAACACTAGATTATAGGTTTGAAACCGCAATTAATTATTATAAACAAAATAAATTCACAGTATTAATCCCCTATTTCCACTACAATACATACTTTTTATGATGAGAATAAGAGAAGCCATCGAAAAAGGAATTAAATGAAATTATGTGTAATCATTACCCCCAACCTTGGTTTGATTTTAAATAAACAAAACAACTCATAGATGTCGTTAAAACATGAGATGTGTGGAGTGATCTATGTGGCTTGTATATACAACTAGAGGTAGAGATTAAAATTAGGATGAAATTTGAGAGTATGCCTCCTTATCCCTAAGTAGGGGGAAGGGTTCTACTAATCTAGTCAGGGGGGAGGGATCCACAGCTCTGTGAAAACCATTGAGTATCCTGAGCATTAAGGGAAGATTTCACTTGCCAATGGTGGCTTTGTTCACTTATCTAAGATATCACTTTACACGCTCACTATAGGCCATAGGGATGGTGTAGAGCTGAACCCACCCCCGTCTTTAAACAATTATTCATTTTCTTGTCCACTTCTTGTCCACAATAGAAAATGTTTAGTCATGTGGTCTTCCTTGGCATTTCATGATAATAACTGATTATTGTCACATTTCTTTGGAGGAAGTAGTAATATGTGACCCTGGTTTTATGCTTACTCCTTTAAGTTATTGTAGAAATTCAATGACCAAAATAATGGGCTTGGGGAACTCAAAGGATTTCATAGTATCCTCGAGTCCATTATTTTGTGCACACTAGGGAAAAGATATAGGATGATTTATACCTAGGACCATAGTGATACTGGCTCTATCACTTCCATATTTTAAGCTTCCAACTCTCAACTTTTAGCCATGAACTCTTTCTTACAGATTTATAAGGCTAATGTTATCACAAGGTTAGTGTCATGACCAACACAAGAGCAAGAGGAGGCCAGGTTGATAGTTCTGATCCCACCAACTACGAACTCATTTCTTTATTGAGCACAACTTAGGGATTCGAACCCTAGACCATTGGAAAATATGGAGCAAGAAAATGTAGAAATCAAATGTTATGGGAAAATCCCTTCTGCAAAGCGTTACAAATAGTCCACAAATCCACAACTCCCACATCCATACTAGTCTTGGCTCCTCCCTCATTGATGATATTAATGCCTATATATATGCAACCCACTAGATCGCCACCAAGGGCTACCCTTCCTCTCTAAAATAAATACCTATGAGCCCCGGAAGGGAGGCAATGATGAGGAGGTGACTAGATTGCATAAGGAGCTATAGGATTTTTAGGATGAGGTTGTAAGGTGACAAGTAAGATGCGATGGATTGAATCAGGTGTTGGGGTGGTTATTCTTTATGAATAGTGGAGATCCAATAACCAATCTTTGTGCCATAATAGTAACACCAATCCTACCCTTACTTGAGCGAATATGCAGAAATACCAACTCGTCGAGCTTATGACACTCCCATGTGATCTAGGCAACTGAAAATTGGGGGGCTCTTCATGGATCAACGAATGGATAATTCATATGAATTAGATATCACCTATCTTATTCATCATTCTGGAAGTAAAACACTTTTCTAAGATGAGGAGACCTATCTTTCTATCTCAGTAAAGGAGGGTTCACCCCCTGGTGTAAAAGCCCCTTGAGATAGTTCATTGTAATAATGGCAACTTCGAGATAGTTTTCTATAATACTAATGAACACAAGCTTATTAGACAAAACAATAATAATAATTGACATTATTCCTGTAATTTTCAATGGTATGACCTATTTTATCCATACCATCATATTATTTCGTCAAATTTATTGCTATATGTACTAGTGAATATAAGCATGCAAAGGAGTTCAATC
The DNA here is from genome assembly GCA_000404065.3 of Pinus taeda. Taxonomy (NCBI): domain Eukaryota; kingdom Viridiplantae; phylum Streptophyta; class Pinopsida; order Pinales; family Pinaceae; genus Pinus; species Pinus taeda. Next base: position 5,708 of record APFE031564810.1, read on the forward strand.
AATCATCTGACTAACTATTCTTCTTTTAGAAATTCTAGAAATTCGTCTAATATATTTTCTTTGGTTGAATTCTAATTCCCAACTTCATTCTTAAAGAATTAGACTGCCTTTTTCATCGTGTCATCATTTTGTTACATGTCAGGATATTAGGCAAAGCCTCTTGGTGGTTGAAATATTTGTTGAGTTCATGGGTTATTCTCCTAACCTACTCCTAATCTATTGATCACATGTAATTTTTTGGAGTTTATTACCTCCTACTTTGGAGTGGAGTGGAGCAAATTTATAACTCTTTTATTCATTACTTTCTCTAGAATTTTAGGGCAATCCTCCAACGAGTGATCTCCCAATCCACAAATGTTGTAGAAACGCAAATCAGTTTTATCCTTCAAGGGGAATCTAGGCCTAGTATGACCTTCTTGCCATAATGTAAAGTAATATATGCTTCTGCAGCCTCAACCTCATCCATTGAATCCTCCTCTTCTTCCACCAAATCCTCTTATGCTTTCATAGCCATTTTCTCTACCTCCTTGTGTTGTTGGATCATTCGAGTGATCAAATGCATGTGTATGGTGTACAATATGATAGTTAGGTTTGTTTCTCCCATTCAATTGGAATTCCTGGGTGAAGTGAGTGTTTTCTTCACATATAGCGCACCACAGATTTTTCATTTCTTAGATTGTATTGACACTCTCTTTTGGTATGACTCGACACGACTTGGCATATTTTGTAAGATATGTATGTTTGAGTGCATCAAACATCATGTTTGAAATATTCAACAAATTTATATTTATCCTTTATGTTCACTTAAGTTTCATGTTCGGTGCACCATAAATAGTTTTTTCACATTGATAGATTCAAAAGAAATTGTTGCAATTGCTCAATTTTTTCCTTTATTATTTTATTAGTTGACAAGGAGGTTGTATACCAGTCATTTTCTATTTCAATATGTTGGGACTTTTTTAATGCTTCCTCACATGATGTGATTTCATGCATTCTTAGTGGCTCTCAGATTCTCTATGATAATCCAACAACCTATCGTTGGACTTGGAGAGCTTAATCAATGTTGTATGGGATTTGACTCAACAAATTCTTAAATATTTTGCCATATTCTCTAATTATTTCCTCTAGTCTTTGTTTAATTTCTTTGATCTTTTGTGTCACAAGGTGCTTAAAATATTGTGATTTATAGAAGGAGAGGAAATTGTTCTTGATATTAGTCTTACTTTTGGTATGATTCTCCATTAAATTCATGAACCATGTTAAGGCTCTTTTTCAAAGAGCTACTGCAAATTGTGCCATTTTTTTTTATCTTCGTCTATAACATCAATAGTTATCCATAACTTTTCACAGAAAAACTAGTGCTTTTGGGATCCTCATGTCCCTCATAGAGGGGGGTATGGCTCACTCCCATGTCTATTTGTGAAGGTGGATTGTATATTACTTTCTTTGGACTTGGGGTTCAAAGTACTGGGATAGTATGCTCCTCAGATGATTAAGTTGATTGAATAGAGTCAAATATTATGTTAGTTCCTACCTTGACACTCAATATATGTTCGACTTGTGGGGTACACTCTTTATTTTCGACTTCAGTTACAAGAGTTACAAAGTTGTTGTTGGTTTGACACCTTTTTTCTATATACTTGACGGATAGATTTCTTATAGATTGTGGCAATTTTCCATCCTGACTTCTATGTTCTTCTTCCTCTGCAAATATTAGTATAGGCAGGGGTGGTATGTTCATAAGATTTATTATATGGAGAATTATATCTCCATTTTCCTCATTGTTAATCCAAGTCTAATTAATTGTTGGTATTTCAATTTGAAGACAATCTTTTAAATTTCCTTTCTTGTCTCATTTGTACTAGACCAAGGAAGGTTCTAAGTTGATATGGAGTCTTTATCTGAGGAATTATCTTAGAGCAAGACTTGTTGTACTTGCTACAGGAGATCAGAAAATGGTTGGTTCAGAGTCATGGACTTCCATGCTATCTACATGCCTACTAGGGCTTAATTATAAACTATCACTTATGCTCACATTTGTCAGCGCTATGATGCCCACTCTAGGTGCTATGTGCTAACCTCAGAGGAGTCCCATGTATCTTAGATCTGCAACTTTGGAACTTCTTTATGTCTGGACTTTTGTAAAGTATTTTTTGCCCTCATCTCTTGTCATTATTTTTGTCTTTTGTCCCTTTCTATTTTTTGAATATCGGTCAGTTTTTTATATTACTACATACATTATTGAGTTATGTATTGAGTTTCCTCATCAAGCGTATACTCATATTATTTCAATCGAGTGTTTTCCTCCCTTTCTGACTCCCAATTTACTTACTTCTCTTACTTCTTATTCTTTATTTATGTCTCATGAATGTCTATCCCCCCATCATCAAACCAAATTACTCTTGGTCAGGGATAAGGATTTCATCGAGCATTTTCATTCACTCAAGAAGTAATCCCATGCTTCTCTTATGTCTTTACATCAAGCATTAATAAATTTCTCCCAATCATCTCGTCACTTGTTATGATCAGAGTTTATGGGGGTTTGCAAGGGTAGTCTATATTCGAATATACACGCGACTCCTTTATTGAGGAGAAATTTATGTAATAAAGTAAGTATAATACAAATAAAACTTTCGTGAAATTCATCATAAAACATTGCTTTAATCTTTGCAATAGAAGTGAATTTTTAACACCCTCCTCCCACATTTACTCAAGCTAACCGGTCTTCTGGGGTAAGCATGTGACGAGAGGCTACTATGATGTGATTCAAATCCCCATGTATAGTTAAGGAATTGGAACTAACAAAACCAAACCAATCTTACCTTCCACACATGCTACAAAACCTTCAGGAGCCAACCAACCCTTCCAAGTGACCAAACCTTCCAGGAGACCAACCCTTCAGATCACTCAACATTTCACTGATATGGATCCCCAGCCACTCCCATGACAATCCATGCATGTGACTGAGCTTTCTAGTCACTCCCATAGCAAGGAATGCTAATGAATGTGGACTTTTTTAGCTAGTTCTGAGCTAATGACCCCAGATTTTGTGCCACTTTTTTAGAGCCAGGACTCAGGCCACTGCCAAAAACTTCATGAAACTTTTCGAAATGATAAATAACAATGGAATAAGGCTACTAACGCAACACTTGATCAATGACTGGACTGGACCCCTACTAGCCATGACATGTATTTCATCAAACATGTTACAAATATGCAACCTAGAGGTCATAACAACAGATCTAAGCATAGGGATCTCATAATTATATGAGATTCGTAAGGAAGCATTGTTGCCTTATCATCTATTAGGTCATATATTCATTGTACATTAATTTACAAATCAAAACATGATGAGAGCCATACATCAAGTCTGTCATAAAACATACTCATAACAAACATAAATAACATGGCTATAATAGACATGAATTCCACATATAAGCCAATACATTTACACATGAAATACCAAGGAGAAAGAGCTCTTATTAATGAATGCAAAATCCAGCCAAGTTTGGGACTTTCACAAACCACCCGACCATAGATTGGCTGAACCAAATATTTCTTTTAGCCAATCACCCCCATGCCATGTTCCAAGCATGACTGTGGGACTCACAAAAAAACCAACCAGGGATTTCCGAGGCCAAACCAACTCAACCCTCATCAATAGAACAAGGCGTTATCACAGCAATCCCCACCAAATCACTGGGCCCTAAACAAGAATGGATGGTATGGATGCCTTCGGATCTCTCCACCCAAACCGTGAGGAATTTTTCCATCTCAACCTCTCAGATTTAACATGTATCCTGCCATTACCATTCAAGGGATTCCTAGGCCTACAAGGTCTCCACCCTCTGGGCTTTACCATGTATCTTGCCATCACTGGTCAAGGGATTCCTAGGCCCAATCAAGGGTATTCACTACTGAGCTTTACCGTGTATCCCACCATTCACCATTCAAGGGATTCCTAGGCTTAATCGAAGTATTCACATCCAGGCTTTACCATGTATCCCATCCTGGGATTTCTAGGGCTTGTGAATAATCCTGAGACCAACCCAATCAACTTCAAATCCATCCGAAAATCTAGCCTAACAAAATATAAGAGAACCCACCACACCGTGACTATCCGGAAATGGCAAGGCAAGGCTAAAGAACATTGTCACACCTGGAAAAACCCATGCCAATGACAACAAGAGAACCAAGAACGCACATGCATGCACCATGCATGCCACATCTAGTAAGGAAATCACACATGTAAATTGATAGTTGTAAGTAATTCTGCTATAGCTACTTGATTCTTCTCTTCCTTAATCAATATTTGCTTCCTTTTTCCTTCTTTGTCCTTCATTTACTTTCCTTGATCCAATGCTAGAATTCTCCAAGAATTGCTCTAATTGTCCAAGAGTAAGAGAGAGAGAGAGAGAGCTCCAAAATTGAACTGACAAATGGTACCAACTGATCCTCATAAGCCTTTTTATTAATGAGGCTTCTATTTTATTTAATTTTCCATTATTTTCCTTCATTTTCCTCCTCACATGCAACTTGTGACCTTTCACCTTCCTTTTCTCCTAATTTCCATTATTTTCATAAATAAAATGCTAATTGATGCCTCATGCCTTTCCAAATCCTTTGCCATTGCCTTTACCAATTTTCCTGATCAAGGTGGATGTTGGTGGCCACCCACCTATCCCACTTGGACCCCACAACCATCTCTTTCAGTTTTTCAGTTTCCTTATTTGTAGCACAATTTACTATTTTTGATAGTTTTTCGGGTCCTGAACTTCCAGAGCCGTTTTGAGGCCCTAAACGACTTTTTTTTGGGAAAACTAGGATCCATGGATTGATGTTACTCATCCCAAAGTTGTATTCCTTGGATAGATCTTTCTAACAAGGTATTGTGCGCATCAAATGGAGATCGTATGCCAAAGTTATGACCTCGGGAAGTTGATGTACCAATTTACCCAAAACAGGGCCCATAGTTTGGTGCTTCATCTCCTAAGGTTAGGTTTTTGGATGTTTAGGGTTTTCCATTATTTATCAACAATAAATAGGCCTTCGAGCCTCATTGTAAGATAGTTTAGAGGCATGTAGCTGCCACATCTCCTCACATGCAAATTGTGACCTTTCGCCTTCCTTTTCTCCTAATTTCCATTATTTTCATAAATAAAATGCTAATTGATGCCTCGTGCCTTTCCAAATCCTTTGCCATTGCCTTTACCAATTTTCCTAATCCAGGTGGATGTTGGTGGCCACCCAACTATCCCAATTGGACCCCACAACCGTCTCTTTTAGTTTTTCAGTTTCCTTATTTGTAGCACAGTTTACTATTTTTGGTAGTTTTTTCAGGTCTTGAACTTCCAGAGCCGTTTTAAGGCCCTAAACGACTTTTTTTGGGGAAAATTGGGAGCAACATGGGGCCATGGTCTGATGTTACTCATCCCAAAGTTGCATTCCCAAGATAGATCTTTCTAACGAGGTATTGTGCGTGTCAAACAAAGATCGTATGCCAAAGTTACGACCCTGGGAAGTTGATGTACCAATTTACCCAAAATGGGGCCCATAGTTTGGCGCTTCATCTCCTAAGGTTAGGTTTTTGGATGTTTAGGGTTTTCCATTGTTT
>APFE031564813.1:0-24270 GCA_000404065.3 Pinus taeda
ATGAATTTCAATGGTTGTTTGTGAAACCATCCAACTATCCTTTTAGCAGTTATGGCCAGACAGATCACGTAAGAACTCTGATAAATGAAAACAATGAAATTAGAACTGTAAGAACAATGACTTTCAATGGTTGTTTGTGAAACCATCCAGGTATCCTTCTAGCAGTTATGGCTAGACAGATCATGTAATAAATCTGATAAATGAAAACAGAACTATAAGAAGAATGAGTTGTAATTGATATAACTAACCTGGATATATTGGCAACTGTTTTGTGATGTTGTCTTCAAGTTTGCTGAATAGTTTGAAAGCATAAGATGCAACTTCAACAGTGGGTGGACTTCTTTTATAGTTTTTGGCACATGAATTTAATTGGTGGACATGGATGCACATGGATTGCAATGGCTTCATTTTGAATGTGTGATCTGGATTTAATTTGATGTGATGTAATGGTTGGGAATTGGTTATTTTTTGATCCATGTACTTTCATCTATTTTAATGAGAAATAGAGTGAGTTGGGTGTCATTTATTGCAGTTATTGGGTCTGGGTGACATTTATTGAACAAAGTGGGTTTAAATGTTATTGGGTTGGGTGTCATTTATTGAACATAGGGTGTTTAGTTGTTGAACAACACAACAGTTATGGCTGACATACATTCCCTTTTGTTATGTGCAGGTAGGCATATTTATTTGGGATGCAAAGCTGTAGTTCTAATGAGCGGGGGTTGGAGTGATTGCTGCTTTGTAGTTCTGGAATAGACCATTTTGGAATCCTTTATGGCTTTAGCTATTTTCTAGTTGGGTCAATATGGTTTGCAGTCTAAAGTAGTAAAATACTATTTATGGACAGTTGTGGGCCCAGTCAATGTATGGGGAAATTTTGGACATAAATTAATACTTATTTATAATTAATGTTATTTATTTTTGTTTAAATATTGGTTTCAAAAATCTCAATTGATGGTGGTTTGGTGGGACCAATACTATATCAATTACTGGTCCCTGCACAACATTAGGAATCTCTCCCCAAGCCTTAGGGTTACCTACAGTTCCAATCAACATCCTTGGTCGATCATGGTGATCAAGGTACAGAGCGGAGTTAAATTTAAACTCACACATAAAAGAATCAGAGCATCAAATTCATGAGTATGAAAGAAGAATATTGAACATTGAAGCTTACATAATACATTCCAGTTAGGTTAATTTATACATCAATCCCCTACAAGAATATAGGGATTTTACTAACTCTCATTTATTTTCTACTTAAACTTGTGGATTATTAACTTTTAATAATAATATAGAATAATCATCATTCATGGGAACAATGGGTGTGATTATTATTTTGACAGTTCCCCTTAATCATGACCTTTATGTTAACTTGCTTCCTGGTTTAAGTCTGAGCGAGGCTTAAAAACATGAATTAAATATTTCATTTTGACTTTCTTTGATACAATATATTGATGAAAAATTTATTTTACTTGTTGCTCCAAACTTATTTTTCTTCTTCTTACTAGAGATCATGGACACTATATATTGCTCCTTGTTACAACTGGTATGTTTCTATTTCATTTCAACAAATCCACTTCCATCAATGAATTTTTGAAGTATTGTCCAAACAACATTACAATTGAGTTATATTCTTCTTTTTCTGTTGCTTCTTCGTGGCTACTACCAATACCAGTATACTCATAAACATTAGTGGGATTTTAAAAATCATCATAGTTCGGGTTCTTTCCAACCTTTTCTTCTTCTGACAAATCTTCGTTCTTTTCTACATTACAATATTTGTATTTAGTTTCATCTTTATAATCCAATTTATCTTTAAGCATAGTTACTCTTCCACTTAATAAATCATCTAAAAAAAAAATTCATGTATAATTTGTAACCAATACTCATTTGAAAAGTTGAATTGTTCATAAAGTGTTGCACGTTCATCATTAAAACCTGCATCATAGGGATTTCCCTTAATATCACATTTTACTCCATTGTGAGCTACATACATACTTTCAATCTTGATCCCCGTTATGATGCTTTGAACACAATCACAGTTTTTAACAACACCTTCATCAACTTTAGCTTTCTTACTCCACTTCATGTTGTACTTAATTTCCAGAATATCACAAAATACTTTTGCACATTTTACTTCACCAAATTCATGCAAAATACTAGACAAAATGTTTTCATCTAATGTTGATATAATAAGAACCAATGTTATTGCACCTCTTATCTCGATTCTCGGGGATTTATAGAAGTTTCTTGAAAAAATTCCCATAAATATATTGAGCCAAGTAGTTCCTCCATTTTAAGTTCCCAAAGCTTAAAATTTTTACAGGAGAAAGATATCAAATCTAGCATTAGTCGCTTCAATATCGCATTGGTTTCTTCATATTCTTTGGAATGGTTAAGATTTATATCTGGCATTTCATATTTTTCCTCTACATTTTGATTCTCTGCCTTAATATTTTTGAGTTCTAATCTGAGCACTTTGATTCTCTTTTTTTGACACATTGCTCAAATGCTTGCCCCTTCTATAAGTTTCACTTTTCGACCATGCTCCCACTGCGCTACAATAGCTTCACCGACAACTGCTAGGCTTTCATGCCTCTACAAATTATATAAAGGAGATCAATACTCAGAGCAATGAGAAGCATTAATAATCTTTAGAAAGAAAAATATATCCATTAAAGGATGATTGGGAACCACTTACGTTCCCATCTTCATCGAGGATAATTTCTTAAATGGCTAATGCGTGCAAGTTGCAACTCACAGAGAAATAAACACAACTACGTCTCACTATAACACAAAAGGGGGTTTTAAGAAATTTTTTGGGTAAACTGTCTTAACTTGAGACAAGAGAAAACTTGTCTATTGTCTTTAAGCAGGTGTCTCAAATCGAATTGTCTTAAAATATTGTCTCTATAAATACAATATATAACAAAAGAATTTTTGTCTCTCCAAAGACAATTTCATTTGTGTCTCTCTAGAGACAATATTTGGGATTCAAGACATATTGTCTTTAAAGAGACAATGTCATTGATCCTAAGTATTGTCTCTGTAGAGAAAATAAAAAATACATCACTTTTGTCTATTTAGAGACAATATAAAATAATGAATCTAGAAAAATATATAACCATTGAAATAAGCTAATATTCAAAGTATTTAATTAAAAATAACTATAATATCATTGATTAATTCATATTAAGACACAGTGGAATTGAACCACTAAACTTCTGCTTATAAAGAAGGTTCTCTACCATTGAGCTAGCACCCTTTAAAGAATTATGTGAGAGTTATGGTAGTCCTTAAATTTCATATATAGGCATTGATTTTAAACTGGCAATTTCACCGAGAGGTGCAAAGGAATGTCAATAGAAGCAGGAATGTGGAAGCCAATAAGCAAGTGAAATATATGGAAAGTGAAATACAATCGAAATTTGAGTTTCTATATATCTTCTAAGCATGTAGCAAGGAGGTTAAATTTAAGAAGAAATTTACACTAACATAAATATCCCATAACATTGGAAATATTTATAGGCACAAAGTATATCAGCATTTGAGAGAATCCCAAAAAAATTGAAATTTTGTAGAAATGTTACAGAAATCCAAAGGAACAATGGAAATCATGTGTTTACTAATGTTGGGGATGTCCAATCGCCCTTGATCACTTGGTAATGTGCAAAAAAAAAAAAACACAAAGACACCATATCAATCATTTTTACCCCACCTTGCTTGCCCAATCAAACTTTTGGAGTACATGTTCTAGCATTTTATAGGCTAATTTACAAGAAAAAAGATAGAGAAACCAATGTGACCCATTGCTGGAAATTTATCAACAATTGCAATCTTCTTGGAAGGAAGCTAGAAATTGATCAACAATTGCAATCTTCTTGGAAGGCAATAGGACAATATTACTACAAGTTTGAATTTTTCTTTTTTTAAACTGGATATTATCCATCTCTAATAATCAATAGTTGAAAAACTATTTACCGAAGGACCTTCCCAAATAAGAAATAGTGCCCCCAATATTCATAAGATTTCATTTATGAATTTTTCTTTTATAAAACGGGTTATTATCCATCTCCAATAATCAGTAGTTGAAAAACTATTTACCAAAGACCTGCCCAAAAAAGACATAGTTTCCCTAATATTCATAAGCTTTCATTTATGATTAAGCCAAGTAGGGGATTCATCTTGGCCAAAATGAAACCCTGTTTTTTCCTCCCTAACAACTACTCTTGCTCCTTTTGTAAAAGTGTAGGAGAAAAAACTAGTAACCTCCATAAACTGTTGAATCAACGAATGTGTTAAATCTAAGGCATCTACAAAGTGAAAATTTGGATATATTACAATACATATCCTGAAATTTGATATCATATGAATAAATTACATAAGATAAATTTTTATAAATTCGAGGAACTCCTTTCATTGTTTTGATTAGTAATTATAGAACCATGCTGCCTCCTCTCTGTAGTGTCGTCAGTGGCTATATTTGCAAAATTTCTTTGTGGATTTATCGATCTATTTAATCAATACAAGTAGAAAAATATATGTATAGATGCTTGTAGAATAGATACCAGAGAATGTCCTTTCACTGTATCAAGTAATTCAACAAACGATAGATAAACAAATGTGCGATGTTAAAAAGTAACTTGTTTGCTTAGAGATGTTTTTATTCCATTTCTATTTCTAAAAGGTCGAACATGTTACAATGCATTCTGACTCTTTTTCAATGATTGCCTGGAAACAAATTCTCCTAACTGTTATTGGTTACATTTTGATAGTTCATTTTTAGTTCTAAAACTGTTTATTTCCCTACGTTACAATCTGTAAAAATTAACATGAAAATAAAATAATTGTTTGCAACAGTTTCTCTAATTAACTTTCTACCTTCCTAAATATTGTTTCTTTACAAAATTAAAATAACAACAAAAGAAATGACTACAGATTTCACTTGCAATTTCCTCTTCAGTCTTCTCAGAGACCAAACAACCTTCTGCCATGATCACCCATCAGCTAGATGCACCTGCATCACTCAAGATTATAGAATATATCTCATTAATAAAATCCAACCTCAACATCAGCGATCCTTCTGTGAAAAATAGAGTTAATTCTCAAAAAGATGACTATGGTTGATTGATCATTATACCAAAATAGTAACATACAATAATATTTGGCAATATTTTGTCAAAGAATTTATAGATACTTCAATTACGTCGCATCAGTTGAAAGCTAATGCATGCAAATGTGGCGACCCAACTTCAAGTAGTGACAGAGCTACATATAATCCACAAAATTAGAGTAATTTCATGCTCAATAAAATATGAGCCCAAATGCATGAAAAACACATGATAAAGTAACAATATTTCCACAATAAAACCATTTTCTATATGCAAATGTTGTTTATAGGAACATACAAGCAAAATTCCACAATATAGATGACCTTTCAAGCCATGCATATTTCATCTACATTCTTTTTCAAATCTATATCAGTTGCATAAAGGTATTTACCTTTTCTATCATATCTCTGCCATTAAGTTCATATCAACATATGATTTAATACTCTAATCTTACTTATATTCATCATTTAACTTTGTAAGCTACCAATATAAAATTCCCTCATCTTGTTCTAGGAACATGTGCAACATTGAACAAATTCAAAATAGGAAACATTGAAAGTCAAGATACTATAAATTTGGAAAGGACTAGTTATGCATGACTAATTTAGTTGGAATAAAATTTGTATTCTCCCAATACCAAACATGAAGGTTCTCCCAATATAGTTGTGTATTGACTAAGATATCCCTTTCCAATGTCTTCAATAACACGTCTTTGACTCTTCTCTAAGATATTCCCAAATGAATCATTTGAACAGGTACCATTCTATCAAAACATGGTTCTGCTTTCCAATACTTTAAGATATTCCCAAAGAGTCACTTGAATAGGTACCATTCTCTCAAAACATGGCTCTCATTTCCAATAGGTAGTACTCCACTCCTTGAAGGTACCAATAGGCCACTCCCTTGAGATAGAGAAAAGCTCCATCAACCAAATCCTCTTCTAAGACTTCAAGACAATCCTTTATTACAAGTTTTTATTTTCATCATTTGATGGTAGAAATAACCCATATGAGAGAAAGTTTTTATCCTCTTTAGGTGATAGACCATGGAGAAATTGAGCCATCTTCCCTTCCTCCTTTACCTTCTTTAAAGGCATTCATCCAGTGTATTGTTTTTGACCCTTAGCAATATAGAAACACTTTATTCTCTAGATTACTTACATTAGATCTACTTTTTGTATTTTTATATAGGAGTGGTGCTTGAGCTCTCACCATGCATTGAGGCTATAATGCACTTGGGAGTCCCATTGACCTAAGTATAACATAAAACTTGACCTTAATACACAAGACTCTACCACAATTAATGTTGCTTCTCATTCCAACATTTAGCATTTCCTTCATGTTATTGAATTGTGGATACTGAGACTCCATCTCCCCAATCATAGACCTAAAAATGCATGCGGAACGTTAATCTCCTTTCTCTCTAACAAACTTTTCCACATGAGGTTTTAATTTATGAACCAACACAACATTAAATTTCCATTCTCTAACTACTAAATCCCATTTTGTTAGCACCATTTCCATAGTATGAAATTTCTCATTGAAATCAACTCATGGTTACTAATCTACAACCAATTCATCATAATATCTAATTTATTTTCCTCTGTATCTGAATTTACAAAGGTAGTGTAAATTTACAAAGAATACTACCTACAACATGCAAAGAATGAAAAGTTAAAACTAGTTCACCAATTGAAAATAGATCTCCAGTTTATGGTATTGGAAATGCCTAAAATCAACTCTCTTCCTCTTGCATAAGTAAAAGATGATGCCTAGAACAAAGAATCTACAGAATATGGACACAAACAAAATTTTCTAGCAATATCATTATGTAAGAAAGTCAATCATGAAAAAAAATGTTCATGAATGTTTCTTTTGGATAATTTGAAATGGGTTGCGAATAAAAGGAAATAGGAAATAACATAAGTCTACATGTTCTAAGATAAAGAGGACATTTAAAAAAATAAACAATAACATCTTAAGGTTTCCAGGCACCTGAAATAACATAAGTCTACATGTTCTAACCTTAAGTTAAGGAGGACAAATTTAACAAAACAACCAATACTATCTTAAGGTTTCTAGGCGTCTTTGTAGCTAATGCCTTCGTGATTGAACGATAAAGATATATTATAGTATTATGTTGCGAGAGAGTTGTCCACTTTACAATAGTATCAACAACTTCAAGGTGACACTACCCATATTTGTCAAAAAGTATTGAATCTTTCCTTCAACAATATTCAACTGCAAAAAGATCAAGGTAGAGAAGATCATTGTTATCATCCATTCATACATGAAAGGTTAGGAATGTATAAAAACTATTGCAAAAAAAATTAAAAATAAAATCATTGTTATAATCCATTCATACATGGAAGGTTAGGAATGTAAAAAAAGTTACTGCAAACAAAATTAAAAATACTCCAACACTTAACCAACTACATCCTTTACAATCTTGTGCTAAAAAATTAACCCATAACATATTCTTAAATTCTTTAATATTTTATAAAATTAATATTTTTACCTTGCACAATAAATGTCAATTGCAATATTATGCAATTTATTCCATCAAAATCACTCACTCTGTATAATACCCAAATTTCCATAATCACGTGAATCTATTCATGAACGTACGAAAGAACCAAAACAGCCATATATTTCATCAAAATAACCTAGAAATACTGGCCAACACAAGATAACGACAAGAATCTAATGAAATAATCATGAAAGCACCAATGACGAGGAACAAAGCAACATATTACATAAAATCAATTGGAAATAGCACCTAGATCTATCTAATTCACAGATACTTACTGGTCCAAGCATGGATGTTCCAAATTCTACCAAACAACATATGGGTATGAATGAAGCACAAGGACCACGGTTAGCTAATACACTTTCCCAAAATTCCATGTACATCTCCCAATAACTTCATAAAAGATTCGGGAAAAGACAATATTTAAAATGCAAAATTTATATAAATATTTTTAAAATTCCAAATTAAGATCCACCTTAGCATCCATAGCGTGCTTATTTGGTAGGTTCACTCTCTAGAACTCAAAATTATGACATTTTTTGGGTTGGGAAGCAAACATAACATGACTTGGTTGCTAGGCTACAACACGATACTGAATTGAATGAGTTGGAAGGGTATTGAGAATGGGATACCATTTGGTTACAATTTATACTTGTTGACCTTTCCAATTCTAATAGGGATCCATCATCAAGACACTTACTGAATTGAAAATCCAAACTACTCATACCATTATTTTAAAATTTATAATTTTAAATATAAATGTTATACTCCAATACTTAATTTTGATACCATTATTTTAAAATTTAGAATTTTAAATATAAAGTTTATAGTCAAATACATAATTTTGATGATTTTTTATTAAACGGATTCATAATCATTGGATGGATGAGATTTATATATTACTTTCATCTTGTGTTTTTCCCTCTCATTTTATTATAACATCTTGTGTATTTCCCTCATATTTTATTATATAAGGGTAGTGGGATGGTGAGCTTATCCAGAAAGCTAGTATTTTTATTTACCAGTGAGCTCCATCATTTCTTTTACGTGGTGGTCATTTCAATTTATAGAGTTGTTTCCACATTAAAAAATTTACATAATTTTTTCATTTAAAGAGAATGGTTTGACATGAAGTGTGTTATTCCACAAATAGAATTAAGGCAAGAAAATTTTTCACTACATTAAGCTTCACAAAATTCCCAATGATGTTGGTGATTTAGATGTAATATTTAAGTATATTGTGAACCATCCTCGATAGGTTCAATGTGGCAAGGTTGGATGCACCAACTCGATGTGACAAGGTTAATGGGGACTTGCAACACTCCAGAAATTCTTTGGTTTGAGCCAACTCAATCCCCTGGGTATCATTTTGTCAACTTTCATTCTCTCCTTCCAATTTGAATGCCATGTTTATTTTGGTGTTCAAACACATGGAAACGTGGTGGAGATGTAGCAGATTATTAAGCTCAAAAACAAAGCATCTTGGATCAATATTACATAAATGGGGGTTTTAAGATAATAATTGGAATACTTTTTGGTAGATTTTCTTAACTTGGGAGAAAAAAAAATTGTGTTGTCTTAAATATTGTATTTAAGCGAGTGTCTGAAATTGTGGTCTTAAAAAAATGTATCTATAAGGACAATAGATAACACAAGCATTATTGTCACTTAGGAGACAATCTCATTTTTGCCTCTCCGAAAACAATACTCATGATTAGAGGAAATATGTCTTTAATCCTATCTATTATCTCCCTAGACACAATAAAAGATTATTTTTAAAGATAATAAATTATCACATTTGACTATCTAGAGACAAAATGAAAAAATGAATCCAAAAGAATATCTCACCATTGAAATAAATGAATATAAAATCAATTTAATTAAAAATATACTAAAAAATCGTTGATTAATTCATGTTAGTGGGCAATGGAATTGAACCACCAACCTCCTTATAATATACGTGCTCCTCGATTGAGTTAGTACACTTTAAAGAATTGTGTGAGGATTTATGTTAGTCCTTCAAATTTCTTATAGCCATTAATTTTTAAAAATGATCAACGCAACAATATAACCTTTATAAAATCTATATTCATGTAGCCCCTATTTTTAACTAACTAAAAAAAAAATTAAAGGAGCTACCTCAATGTCACACCCTATAGCATGATACACACAACATGTGGAGTCCATTCAACATAATGCTACAATGTCATATTATCAGTACAAGAATGAATATGAGCATGGAAGGATCAATAGTATCAACCATACATAAAACCTACTAACAAGAATGTTTGCATATTGTTGACATACCATACACTGAATGTGAATGAATTTTTCCAAATGGACAGCATTGCTTTAAATGTCTCATCTTAGATAATAATTGCAACCTAAATTTCAACCGCTTTACAATGCAGTATCTATACAAAAATTGAATCAACATAGTCCATCATGAACATTCATTTAAAATGGCCATATCACATAATAATTCAACCCCCTTAGAATGCCAACATATATACAAAAACATATCCAACATAGTCCATGATTCCTTCATGTGTAAAGGGACAAATGTGTGCCTCCCTTGGTCTGTTGTAACAATTCAAAATTAGGTAAGGCTTTGTAGTTGAGGGTGTGAACACTACAAACTCTCAAGATGCTACAAAGAAAGAGGTTCTCTAGATTCCATTCATAAATGCTCGTAAATTCCAAACCACAAATTGGAATTCTTAAATATCATCAACAACACCAAATGTTGCAACTAAAAGAGATGTCAAGTCCTACGTCCATGAGGAAAAACCTTAGTGATATCATGAAATGAATTAATAGCATGAATGTATTGGCAAACAAATCATCTTTGAAATTTGGAAATAGATAGTACTAGTGAAGACAATATCGCGATATTTTCGGGGAGATGAGATATCGTTAAATAATGAATCCATATAGGTGAGGATAGTTTTTAGATAGGAGGAATGACTTGTTATAGAGTTTAGATGAGATATCACCAAGGAAATATCACGATATTTTGTCTCCCAAAAAATATCATGATATTTCGGGAAATATCGCTCTAGGATGGAAAATATCATCCAGCACATGGACAAACATTCATCATCATGGCTAGAAAAGACCGAATTCATTTATTGTTCCCTCATTTTTTTTTCTAATTGTTGGAGAAGGAAGGGGAGAGCGTTATGCTTGCTTTCAAGGAGGATTCGAGGTTTGAATAGCCATTATCGCCCCCAACAACGAATATTTTGTCGATCAAAGATTGAAGAACAGTGAGACAATCTTCATTTCTTCCAATAACAGGTATGTTCTAATAAACCCCTATGTCAATGATTTTTTTGATATTTTTAGAGTTATTCTTGCTTGCCCATTTGTCTATAGACAATTTTCTTGCTTTTTTTTCCATTTGCTTTGATTTTTATGTCCATGAGCAAATGCAAGGGTTTTCTCCATATTTGGACAACAAACTCTAGTTGATTTTTTTTAACTTTCAAATGCAACCTCTTATTGTCATTTATGATTCTTTAGTAAATTCACATTGCAAATAATGTAGAAAAAAATATTTTGTAAAATGAGGTGGTTATTACTTATTAATTCCAATTAATTCCACAACAATACTAAATCTTTCAAGCCATGCATATTTCATCTACATTCTTGTTTGAATGTATATATGAGTTGCACAAAGGTATTTAGTTTCTCTACCATATCTATTCCATTAAGATTAGATCAACATCTGATTTAATACTCCTAATCTTACTTATATTCATTATGTAACTTTTGAAGTTACCAATATAAAATCCTCTCATCTTGTTCCAAAAACATGTGCAACATTGAACAAATTTAAATTAGGAAACATTGAAAGTCAAGATAGTGTAAATTTGGAAAAGACTAGTTATGAATGACTAATTCAGTTGGAATAAAATTTGTATTCTCCCAATACCAAGCATGAAGCCTCTCCCAAGGGAGTTGTGTATTCACTAAGATATCCCTTTCCAATGTCTTCAATAACACGTCTTTGACTCTTCTCTAAGATATTCCCAAATGAATAACTTGAAAAGGTACCATTCCCTCAAAACATGGCTCTCCTTTTCAACAGGTAGTACTTCACTCCTTGAACGCACCAACCGGCCACACCCTTGAGATAGAGAAAAGCTCCATCAACAAAATCTTCTTCTAACACTACAAGGAAATCCTTTATTACAAGTTTTTATTTTCAGCCTTAGATGGTAGAAATAAACCATAGGAAATAAAATTTTTATCCTATTTAGGTGATATACCTTGGAGAAATTGAGCCATCTTCCCTTCCTCCTTTACCTTCCTTGAAGGCATTCATCGAGTGTATTGTTTTTTACCTTTAGCAATATAAAAACACTTTATTCTCTATATTACTTACATTAGATCTTCTTTTTGTATTTTTGCATAGGAGTGGCACTTGAGCTCTCACCGTGTATTGAGGCTATAATGCACTTAGGAGTCCCATTGACTTAAGTATAACATAAAACTTGACCTTAATACACAGGACTCTACCCAATCAACATACAAAAAATTTCACAATTAATGTTGCTTCTCATTCCAACATTTAGCATTTCCTTCATGTTATTGAATTGAGGATACTAAAACGCCATCTCCCCACTCATAGACCTAAAATTGCATGGGGAACACTAATCTCCTTTCTCTCTAACAAAAGTTTCCACATGGGGTTTTAATTTATGAACCAGCACAACATTAAATTTCCATTTTCTCTGACTGCTAAATCCCATTTTGTTAGAACCATTTCCATTTTTTTAGAACCATTTCCATCGTATGCTTATTCAATCTACCCTCATGGAAAATGGTGGTCTTTCACAATTTGTGAATCTTGATTCTTTACTGAAAGAATCCATTCATGCTATCAGCTGCAGATATGAAGACAAATCAGAATGCGGAAAAGAGGTATGAGTAGAGGTAGATCTGCATCTATTTGATGATGCTATGGATTTTTTTAGTTCATTGAATTAGTTTTTTCTACAGTGAAGTTGTATAAACATTTTTACTGAATGTGCATAAATTCTCTTCAGAATAAGGCAACATCTTGTTTAGGCAACCAATCACCAGGCAACAGTTCTTGAAGAAAATATCTAATATGAATGGGTTCTCATATTTTGTGTAAATTGGGTGGATTTATGGTTCCGTCACAAAAGATATTTTGACTGTGTTTAAAATGCATGCTTAAGGCTAGATTTCAATATACTGCATGCTTGCATGTCCTGCTTTCAAGGGATCTACACCATTCAATCTTTCAGATCATTTTACTCAAGTGTTATGATGGGCCTTTAGTTCTATTGAAATTTTACTGTTGCACTAGGCCATATTTTATCCTCTCACATCCCTCCCACTGGTTGCATATTGTACCCTGCCAACTGTATATATTCTTATACGGAAATTTATCATTCCTGAGGTAAGATTGTCAAGCCTTACTAACCTTAATCTTGTCAAGCTTTACTCACCTCTAATGCAACCAATCTTTTATATTTTTTTTGGATTTTGTTCTCATACAATACTTCACATTTTCCCCCTCATTTTTATATCTATTTTGATCTGCAAATTAGCAACTTTGCAAGGGTGTTCTTCATATTATATTTTATTTCCATTTTTACAACTTCTATTCTAGAGCTACGATGGAGTACAGTTGGCATTGATGAATGGTGGAGGAACGAGCAATTTTGCGTTATTGGAGGTGTATGAGCACATCAATTTGTCATCTTTCAAGGGTTACTGAAAGTTCTAGAGGGGATTAAGACAAACTTTACTGTCACATCAAAATATTCAGATGAAGATGGTGAATTTGCTAAGATTTAAGTTTTTAAGTGGACTAGTCTTCTCATCCCTCCTACTACTTTTCTTGTTGTAAATCTTGTTGGTGTATTAGGAGGTGTTTCCCAAGCTATTGATAGTAGTTATCAATATTGGATTCCATTGTTTGGAAAATTGTTTTTCTCTTTATGGGTGATTGTTCATCTTTATCCATTCCTCAAGGGATTAATGGGTCACCAGAACTGGACACCAACAATAGCTATTGTTTGTTCAATTCTTCTTGCATCCATATTCTCCCTGCTTTCGGTGAGGATAGATCCTTTGAAAACAAACATAGGATCATCATCAAGCACACAACAATGTGCTGAAAATTGCTAAAACCCCTGTTAGTGTTCGTTAGCAACAAATAAGGAGGAACTAAAAACACATCTGAGGGCCAAGAATATCTCAAATTCATTTGTATCATCTGTAGATAATAATATTTGAGAGGGAGGAGCTTTAAGTAAATTGCTTTCTAGCTAGTTCTAGCATAGGGAGTAAGCCTTGTACTGTGTCCTTGTTTGATAGTTAAGATTGTACAGTGCAGTTGGTTCTCTGTTTCAACCAAGACAACTGAGGTTTACTTGAAGTCATGTCTGTCCCAGAACTGATATCATGCCATAGAATAGTGGGCAATGGATTATATGGTTTGATATTGAACAATGTATTTTACAAAATATTTATTCTTTTTTACGTGGCATTCCTATCATGGAAAAAATTATGGCATGTCTTAATTGAATATCATCCTTTTTTAAAAGTGAAGTGGTCAATATCAAATAATTGTGTCATGTAGGAGCAGTGTCAGTTATTAAGATTATAGGCATACACAACTGCCTATGAAAATGGTAAAAGTATGTTGTTTGTTCGTTTCATAAAATACAATTATAAGTTCCTAGGAAAATAGTAAATATAAGTTGTTTGTTTGTTTCATAAATTAATAACTATGTTCAGAAATCATTGACCCCATCTTTAATGACTACATTGCATCCAAAATGTTAGTTCTGCAGTGCGTTAAATCAAGTGTGTGTTTTGACCTAACCTTGAATCATCTAAATTTGAGATTTTTTTAGAAGTCTTTGTTCTAGGTTTCTATTTAAATTTCAATGAATGGCAGTTTTAACTCTGTTAAACTTTTTTTATCAGAGAACTTGCTTAGCGCATGATTCTTCATCTTTCTTTTGATACATTTAGTTGTCCGGTAATATTTCTCTGAACATTACTATTGGATGCCCAATCTCTTCTTCTTAGACAATGTTGCAGGCTAAACAGAAAATGCCCCAACCCCTTGTTGCAAAAGTTCCATTGGAAAGCCATTTGGATTGTTACCAGGTGTCATCTATCTCACTAAGAGAAAAATATTTTTTGTGCGATATTTGTAGATTACCAGAATCTACTCAATCAGACATGATTTATGTTTACAGTTACTACTGGGTAATCTTGATATTCCTTCCTCTAGTTTACTTTTTATCTATCTATTTACTGCAATATTGTTACATTGGATTATAGTGGGTATCTTAAAATTTTCATGTTAACATTATATTGCAGGTAGTAGTTCACCAAGATTACTATGGGTTTCTATGTGTTTCTATGTAATGTAGAGATTGGAGGAATAATGTGGAAAGGCTTGGTATTAGCAGACCCGAGAGATTTGTATAAGCGAGTGGAATGTATTTGAAGTCCGGCTTATGTGTTCAGAGCGGGTTTTCTCATGTATTCCTTTGTATTTTCGATATGAAGTGTTGTGCCCCTATTTATTAAGGCTAAAGAAATAATGAGCGCATCCGACGCAAATGTGGCCTTCGCTCATAGGTCCACATGAGATTTATGAAGGGATGTCAGTCAGTTGGCATCATTTTGGTATCCGAGCTAGCTCAACCCTCTGTAAAATTGGTTTGGAAATTGAATTGTAATCTCACCATATGTATAATTTGCACTGAAGTGAATTTGATACAGATGGGGATCAGACTACAAAGGACAACGATATCAGAATGGGGAAGCAGTGAATTTTTGAGGAAGGTCTGGTAAGAATGTTTATGTTTATGATTTTGCAGAGATGTGCTCTAAATGTCTAAAGAGAAACAAGGGACTGAAATTTCAAACGAGAAGATGTTTTCCTTTCAGGAAAATGAAATTTCCATGTAAGTTGATTGAATGATTGGTTTGATTTAAAAGGTGAATTGAAATGAAAGGTTTAGAAGTTAAAGCTGAATTGAAGAGTGGTTTACTATGGCATTGAAGTCATTTAAATGATTTGAAGAATTTTGTGAAAATTGAGAATGATTGAGAATTGCTTAGATTATTGTTGAAGACAATTATATTGATAGATGAAGGAACAATTAGACTCAAGGTTGGATTCAATAGATCTGAAAAGAGAGTCATTACAAGGAATGAATGTTGGAATTTGTAAAAGCAAAACATGATTTGCTTATAAACATGTTATCAGTAGGAATTGATAATTTCTGTCATGAATTGGTAAAAATAATTGAAATTCAGATCTAACCTTAATTGATCTTGAAAGCTGAATAGTCCATTATGAAAAGTAAAATGGGAAATAGTTGTTGGCTATATGGAGTCTTTTGAATGGAAATTCTAAATAAAATAGTGAACACATGAATCCTTTGGCAGAGAGTTAACTGATGGAATGGGAATTAGTTTTAAGAGAGCTTTGAAAAATATTGCAGTTTTGAAATGTACTTTGATGTATCTTGAGACAAGATTGTGCAGGTCAGTGGAAGCAGTGGAATTGCTAAATGGTAGAATGAATTGTCCCAGCATCATAGCATATGAGCTATGTTAAAGAAGATAGAGCAAGGAGAACTCTCAAATGAGTAAAGGTGATAGTACCCTACAGTAAATGAAATTACTAAATGAAAAAAGAAAGTGAGCAATTGAAGATGTAGAGCCTAAAGCAAGGAGTGTTTGAGAGAAGCTGAGAACAAATTCCAACTATGGTTGGTAGAAGTTGTTGAGGCAGCTCCACAGTTGTGATTGTGGATAGGAGATAACAATTCTAGAAAGAGGAGCTCTTGGTAGAATTGTTAGTTAGTGAAAGTTTCGAGGAAAGAACCAATAGGTGCCAAAAGCCTAAACTCAGGAAAGTTTGGTGAGCAATGAAGGAGACTTGTTAGAGATGAAAAATGCTAGTTGCAGCTCACTAGTGAACAAGGAGAATTCACCAAATGAATAAATAAAACTGACTATTGTTATTCATGGCAAGGGTATAGAGGGAAGTCACAAGTAGACTAAAAAGAGTGTTGAAGTAGTTGGACTCAAAGGAATGAGTAAAGAAGAAAGGAACATAGATTTGGCTAAGATGAAGATAGAAATCAGTCATTTGAAGAAGCTGGCATTGAAAGGAATTAGAGAAAAATGGAAATAAGGATTTTATGTGGGAAAAAGAGTTAAATGGCCTTTCAAAGAACTGTTTGCTGAGAAATCAATACGCCGAACAGTTGAGGATGAAGGAGTAGAATACATATTTGAACCAGAGAAAGGATCTCTCCTTAGGGAAAGAGACATTGATGACAGTGATGAAGAACTAATATATGCAGATCAAAATGAGAGGAATGTGCTGGTAGCATTCTCACAGGCAAGAAAATCTCATATTTTTGGGATTAATTATTTTTGTAAATGTAAAATTGTAGGTATGCAGCTTAATGAATTTGAACATGTGTATGAAAAGGTGAAAGAGGCAGAGGAAAGACAAACACAAAAGGAGATCCATAAAGACTTTCAAGACTTCAATTGGTGGAATAAATTAAAAGGTATGGCTGAATGGTTGTGTCTTCTCTTAGTAAAAACTTATTGGATCATATTTGAAGGAATTTTAGCATGGATAGAAGACCAATGGGAAATGGGAAAAGGAAAGGAAACAGAGGCATTGCAGATTTGTGAAGTGAAGAGAATGAAAGATGACACAGAGAACTTAGCTAAATAAGTTAAGTCAAGGAAATCTTTGAAAGATCAAAGTCTTGTCATAGAAGAGGAGGAGACATAGTTATCTAATTTGGATTTGGAGGAAATTGTGTAGAGGAGAAAGGTATTTTACAAACTTATGATGAAGTTGCCAAGCATAGTCAAGAAGCTATAGTCCTAGAAGTTTTCTTTGATGAGGAAGAAATTAGAGATGTTGAGGAAGAATTTGCCAATAACTTATTGAACTATCAGAATAGTTCAGAGAAGCATGAGGAACTGATCACGAGGGCTTCAAATGAAGAACCTTCTAATTTTGAAACTGACATGGTGTGTATGTTTTCAGGTTTGACAGGTGATGATCAACAATTGTACAATGTGCTTATGCATGTTGATGAAGAAGTGAGATTACTAGAAGGGATGGCTAAAACAGAAAGATATTTCGAGCATGTATTTAATAATTTTGAGAATGATGGTATTGAAAAGGAAATTGTCATGATTAAAGAAGCTAAAGATAAGAAAATGAATGTTTGTGATGATAACTAGAATGAAATATCTTCAGTAGAGAATCAAAATGAAAGTATTATATAAATTGTGAAGGAATATATGATGATGTTGACAGATGCAAAAGTTCAGGAATTCTGTGATTTTAAAGTGGATTCTTTTTATGAATCTGTAAACCATGAAGAAGCTTTAGAAAACCAAAATTTTGTTTCTGATGTAGGAAAAGATGAAAGAACACCATTTTGTTGCTATGGTATAAGTATAGAGGATGAAAGGATACTTCACAATGATATGCTCCAAGAAATCCTAGCTATTGAATTGTTGAATGATATTCTTGTGTTAGAACAAGGAACACTGTATAGTGCAGAGGAAAGTATGGAAATGAAAATTGATGACAGTTTCATAACTTATGCAGAAGGACAGTATAAATATTTGATGGCAGAATTATCTATGAAGATTGAAAACCATAGTTATTTTGAGTGCGACAATTGTGATGGAAATTCTGTTTAAGAAATAGGAAATAACATAAGTCTACATGTTCTAACATAAAGAGGACATTTAAAAAAACAAACAATAACATATTAAGGTTTCTAGGCACCTAAAATAACATAAGTCTACATGTTCTAACCTTAAGTTAAAGAGGACAAATTTAACAAAACAACCAATACTATCTTAAGGTTTCCAGGCCTCTTTGTATCTAATGCCTTCGTGATTGAATGATAAAGATATATTATAGTATTATGTTGCGAGATCTTTGTCCACTTTACAATAGTATCAACAACTTCAAGGTGACACTACCCATATTTGTCAAAAAGTATTGAATCTTTCCTTCAACAATATTCAACTGCAAAAAGATCGAGTTAGAGAAGATCATTGTTATAATCCATTCATACATCAAAGGTTAGGATTGTAAAAAAACTATTGCAAACAAAATTAAAAATAAAATCATTGTTATAATCCATTCATGCATGAAAGGTTAGTAATGTAAAAAAAAGTTATTGCAAACAAAATTAAAAATACTCGAATAGTTAACCAACCACATCCTTTACAATCTTGTGCAAAAAAATTAACCCATAATATATTCTTAAATTCTTTAATATTTTATAAAATTAATACTTTTATCTTGCGCAATAAATGTCAACTGCAATATTATGCAATTTATTCCATCAAAATCACTCACTCACTATAATACCCAAATTGCCATAATCATGTGAATCTATTCATGAAGGTTTGAAAGAACCCAAATAAGCATATATTTCATCAAAATAACCTAGTGCAATATAACCACAAAAATCTTATGAAATAATCATGAAAGCACCAATGACAAGGAACAAAGCACCATATTACATAAAATCAATTGGAAATAGCACCTAGATCTATCTAATTCACAGATACTTACTCGTCCAAGCATGGATGTTCCAAATTATACCAAACAACATATGGGTATGAATGAAGCACAAGGACCATGGTTAGCTAATACACTTTCCCAGAAGTCCATGTACATCTCCCAATAACTTCATAAAAGATTTAGGCAAAGACAATATTTAAAATGCAGAATTTATATAAATATTTTTAAAATTCCAAACTAAGATCCACCTTAGCATCCGTAGCGTGCTTATTTGTAGGTTCACTCTCTGGAACTCAAAATTATGACCTTTTTTGGGTTTGGAAGCAAACATAACATGACTTGGTTGCTGGCCTACAACACAATACTGAATTGAATGATTTGGAAGGGTACTGAGAATGGGATACCATTTGGTTACAATTTATATTTGTTGACCTTTCAAATCCTAATAGGGATCCATAGGGATCCATCATCAAGACACTTACTCAATCGAAAATCGAAAATACTCATACCATTATTTTAAAATTTATAATTTTAAATATAAAATGTATACTTGAATACATAATTTTGATACCATTATTTTAAAATTTAGAATTTTAAATATAAAGTTTATAGTGGAATACATACTTTTGAAGATTTTTTATTAAATGGATTCATAATCATTGGATGGTTGAGATTTATATCTTACTTTCATCTTGTGCTTTTCCATCTAATTTATTATAACATCTTGTGTGTTTCCCTCACATTTTATTATATAAGGGTAATGGGATGGTGAGCTTATCCAGAAAGCTAGTATTTGATTTACCAGTGAGCGATCATTTCTTTTACGTGGTGGTCGTTTCAATTTATAGAGTTGTTTCCACATTAAACAATTTACATAATTTTTTCATTTAAGGAAAATTATTTGACATGAAGTGTGTTATTCCTCAAGAAGAATTAAGGCGAGAAAATTTTTCACTACATTAAGCTTCACAAAATTCCCAATGACGTTGGTGATTTAGATGTAATACTTAAGTATACTATGAACCATCCTCGGTAGGTTTAATGTGGCAAGGTTGGATGCACCAACTCGATGTGACAAGGCTAATGGGGTCTTGCAACACTCCAGAAATTCTTTGGTTAGAGCCAGATCAATCCCCTGGGTATCATTTCGTCAACTTTCATTTTCTCCTTCGAGATTGAATTATATGTTTATTTTGGTGTTAAAACACATGGAAATGTGGTAGAGATGTAGCGGATTCTTTGGCTCAAAAACAAAGCATCTTGGATCAATATTACTTAAATGGTGGTTTTAAGATAATATTTGAAACACTTTTTGGTAGATTTTCTTAACTTGTGACAAAAAAAAATTGCGTTGTCTTAAATATTGTATTTAAGCGAGTGTCTCAAATTGTTGTCTTAAAAAAATTTCTCTATAAGGACAATAGATAGCACAAGCATTATTATCACTTAGGAGACAATATCATTTTTGCCTCTCCGAAAACAATACTCATGATTAGAGGAAATATGTCTTTAATCCTATCTATTATCTCTCTAGATACAATAAAAGATTATTTTTAAAGATAATAAAATATCACTTCTGACTATCTAGAGACAAAATGAAACAATGAATCCAAAAGAATATCTCACCATTGAAATAAATGAATATAAAACCAATTTAACTAAAAATATACTAAAAAACCGTTGATTAATTCATGTTAGTGGGCAGTGGAATTGAACCACCAACCTCCTTCTTATAATATAGGTGCTCCTCCATTGAGCTAGTACACTTTAAAGAATTGTGTGAGGATTTATGTTAGTCCTTGAAATTTCTTATAGCCATTAATTTTTAAAAAAGCTCAACAAAACAATATAATCTTTATAAAATCTATATTCATGTAGCCCCTATTAACTAACTAAAAAGAAATTAAAGGAGTTACCTCAATGTCACACCCTGTAGCATGATACACACAACATGTAGAGTCCATTCGACGTATTGCTACAATGCCATATTATCAGTACAAGAATGAATATGAGCACGGAAGGATCAATAGTATCAACCATCCATAAAGCCTACTAACAAGAAAGTTTGCATATTGTTGACATACCATACACTGAACTTGAATGAATTTTTCCAAATCGAGGACATTGCTTTAAATTTCTCATATTACATAATAATTGCAACTTGAATTTAAACCGCTTTACAATGCAATATCTATACAAAAATTGATTCAACATAGTCCATCCTGGACATTCATTTAAAATGGCCATATCACATAATAATTCAACCCCCTTACAATGCCAACATATATACAAAAACATATTCAACATAGTCCATGATTCCTTCATGTGTAAAGGGACAAATGTGTTCCTCCCTTGGTTTATTGTAACAAGTCCAAATTAGGTAAGGCTTTGTACCTAAGGGCGTGAACACTACAAACTCTCAAGATGTTACAAAGCAAGAGGCTCCCTAGATTCCAATCATAAATGCCTGTAAATTCCAAACCACAAATTGGAATTCTTAAATATCATCAACAACACCAAATGTTGCAACTAAAAGAGATGTGAAGTCCTACATCCATGAGGAAAAACCTCAGTGATATCATCAAATGAATTAACAACATGAATGTATTGGCAAATAAATCATCTTTGAATTTGAAAATAGATAGTACTAGTGAAGACAATATCGCCGATATTCAAAAATATCGTGATATTTTCGAGGAGATGAGGTATCGCCGAGGAAATATCACGATATTTTGCCTCCCCAAAAATATCATGATATTTCGGGAAATATTGCGCTGCGATGGAAAATATCGTCGGGCATATGGAAAAACATTCATCACCATGGCTAGAAAAGGCCAAATTCATTTATTGTTCCCTCATTTTGTTTTCTAATTGTGGGATAAGGAAGGGGAGAGCATTATGCTTGCTGTCAAGGAGGATTCGAGGTTTGAATAGCCATTATCGCCACCAACAACGAATATTTTGTGGATGAAAGATTGAAGAACAGTGAGACAATCTTCATTTCTTCCAATAACAGGTATGTTCTAGTAAACCCCTATGTTAATGATTTTTTTGATATTTTTAGGGTTATTCTTCCTTGCCTATTTGCCTACAAACATTTTTCTTGCCTTTTTTTCCATTTGCTTTGATTTTCATGTCCATGAGCAAATGCAAGGGTTTTCTCCATATTTGGACAACAAACTCCAGTTGATTTTTTTTAACTTTCGAATGCACCCTCTTATTGTCATTTATGATTTTTTAGTAAATTCGCATTGCAAATAATGTAGAAAAAATATTTTGTAAAATGAGGTGGTTATTACTTATTAATTCCAATTTTTTTTTGGTGCCCTAGGTTTGAGTTAGCTCACAACAAAATTCAAATATGCCAAAAGCCTTAGACCCATTTTGGGACTATGGGGAGCCTGATGGTAGGAAAAATTAGGCATATCTATTATGAAAATTGGGTGGGACTAGGATGATAGGAGGGGTTACACAATTGAAATACCATCTGGCTAGACTCACTAGACATGATGTTGGGATTTGTACAGTTTCTAGTCCAGAGTTATACACAAGGATCTTGAAGAAATTGATGAAAAAGACAAAAAGAAACAAGGTTGAACGTGCAGGTAGATATTTTGGGACATCTTCTTCTGATTTTGATGGTAAGGGTAGGGGGAGGAGCTCCACAGCATCACCTGCTACTGCTAGTGCGAGGGCATCATTTTTTGTTTTGCGAACAAGACATGGAGCATAACCTGGCATAAAATCAATTGTTAAAAAACAAGGAGAAGCAAGAAGCAGATAGAGTCATAGGGACGTGTCTTTTTTGGAGAAACTTACCTCTTAGCATCACCAAAACCAATCCATTTTGGCAGCCAACATGTGATGTTATTGTCGTTGTGGGCCCAGGGTACAAAAGTGCTACATATGAGGAGTTGCGGGGGCCAATTATTCAAGCAGAAAAGCGTGACATTAACTCTAGATTGGTGGAGTTGAAAAAAATGTGAAGTTTCTAGATGCACAGTGATGTCTGATGGTTGGACAGATAGGAAGGGTAGGACCCTTCTAAATTTCTTCGTACACTTTCCTAAAGGTACCATGTTTATTGAATCAGTGGATGTATCATCACATATCAAAGATAGAGCAATGATATTTGAATTCTTAGATGGGCTCATTCAGGATATTGGTGTGTAGAATGTGGTGCAAGTCATAACATACAATACAACTAATTATGTGCCTCCCAACAAGATTCTTATGGAGAGGCATCACACATTGTGCTAGACTTCATGTGCAACACATTATATCGATTTTCTTCTTGAGGATATGGGGAAACTCTCCTTCATCAAGGAGCCGGTTGATATGGCTAATAGCATCCCCAAGTTTATTTATAACCATGCTTTTGTTCTTAGCCTCATGAGAAGGATCACTAGAAACAAGGAGTTATGGTGCCCCGCGATCACACGTTTTACCACAAACTTTATTACTCTTTTGTCTTTGCTTCAATGCCAGTTTGATTTGAAGAAAATGTTTGTTTCTGATGACTGATGTAATTGTAGATATAACAGGAAACAGGATGAGAGATCCATAGAAAAAATGGTGTACTCTGACACATTTTTGCAGGGAGTAGAAGAAGCATGCTTAGTTAGTTAACCTATAGTAAAGGTTCTGAGATTGGTAGATGGGGAGAAGCCTGCAATGGCTTATTTGTATGAGGCCATGGATAGGGCCAAGGAGGCCATTCATTCTTATTATGAAAATAAGGGTTCTACTAGCCTTGATAGGCATATGATGTTATGCGATGTGATTGATAGTCGGGTGACAGGGATGCTTCACCGACCCGTTCATGTAGCAGCTGTTACACAGTAATTTGTCACCGTCCCTGTTACCCCTTCTACCGCACATTGGAGGACTTATTCCGGGACTTGTGAGAAGTGACATAACTTGAAAGCACTTGCATTGTATCCCCTTGAGTATGTACTTCATATGCCCTGAAGACACCTTCTGCAAAATACCCATAAAAGTAGCCCATTTTCCATTGGCACTGTTCCACAGTGTATC
>APFE031564814.1:0-12268 GCA_000404065.3 Pinus taeda
ACGACTTCGTTCTGTTAAATCACTTAAGAAATGGTCAATTAGTGAATATGCCATATTATTTGTTGGGATGTCTTAAAAATATGGCACGATATGCTATGAAAGTGAAGAATCCAGCCCTCTCCCTGAAGCACCATCGCCTAGTTCAACTATTGATTAACAGGGCTCTTCCTTTAAACATCCCGCCACCCCCCATTAATCCCCATCCAAGGGAAGGAAGTCCACAGCCTGTGCAGGGCAGTCCCCATCAAGAGGAAACTTCTCGTCAAGCTGAGAATATATCTCAGCAAGACCAGGAGCCTCCTCAACAAATGGACGACACCCCTAAGAAAACCCCTTCGGAAGACCCCCAGCAGAGAGAGCATAGCCCCGAACAACCCCAGCAAATACCTTTGCATCTTACAGAAAAGGAACAAGAAGCAGTGGAATTAACTGTGTCGCCCAAAAGAACCAATTCTCCCGCCCCCATACTCAGTATCTCCACTGATGATTCTGAAGATAATATCCCAAATATGCAGCTTAAACGAAAAAGGCAGTAGCCAAAGAAAACCCCAATAAAAAGAAAAAGAACGAGGGTTCCAACCAAAGTATCCACCACCCTGACTACCACTTCAGTTACAAGAACCAACAGAAAGAGAAAAACACCTCAATTTTCTGCCTTCTTACCAAAACGAAAAACGGCAGTAGTCGAATCCCCTGAACCTTCCAGCCCACCATCCATTCTTTTAAAACCCCGTACTCTGGCCACTTCCCGAAACCCTTCTCCCTCACCCACAGAGGCTGAGATACAGAGCGTTCATAGCTTCGTGGCCTCATATCTTAAGGTAGCTGTAACACAAGAACCAGCTGCCGACACCCACAATGATAGTGAGCAAGTGGCTGTAACACAAGAACCAGCCACTACCCCAGGTGACACACAAGAACCACCTGTGGGAAATATTGACCAAATTGATGTAGCAGAACATCGGCCTCCACTCGGATCTACTATCCCACAGGATCAGACTATGATACCAACCCTGCAAGAAGAAATTGAGTTTCTGAAAGCTCAGATTCAGGATTACCAAAAAGAGATAATAAGAATCAAGGAAGCTTATGAAGCAGAATTCAGTTTGCACGTTTTGGCAAGAGCAGCCTCGGCAGCAGATAAAAGCAAAGATACTGAATATCTCTATACAAGTTGTGGCGAGATATATGCTCATGCAGGGTATAGATTAGTGAAGGAGCCAATAGAGGAAGCCCTCGAGGCTGAAAATGAAACAAAGGAGTTTGATGATGCTGAAAAACCTGTTGCTACACAAGAACCAACAGGATCTGAAAGCCCCGAGAATGTGCAGATGGACGAACCTGTTTCAAAAGAATTACAGAATGAGAACCCTGTTGTACACAAGAACCAACAGGAGTTTCACAGGAAATGCAGAAGAAAAATCCTGTTGTTACACAAGAACCAACAGGATCCTTAGAAGAATCGCAGTCGGTCAGACCCGTTGACACACAAGAACCAACAGGTCATCTGGAAAACATGCAAGATCAAGGACAGGAACTTATTGTTACACAAGAACCAGTAAGTTCCTTAGAGGCTGCACTAGAGCAAACAAAGAATCATCCCGATGCTACCCAGACTATTATGGAAGAAGATGCAGAATCACCCCGGCCTACCCAGACTATTATGGAAGAAGATGCAGAATCACCCCGGCTTACCCAGACAACTATAAAAGAAGAGCAAACAGTCCCAGAAGAAAACAAGAAAGAAGCTTTGCTGGAAAGTGAACAAAAAGATGCTGGATTATTCCAGCCTACAGAACAGACAATTTCAGTTGATGCCTACATGCAAACAGAGCCCCCTACTGTTAAAGATGCAGGGGTAGAAACATAACGTTTTCTCGAACTCAAACGCATATGGTGGAGAGAATATCATCAATCTCAAGGGAAAGCATTTGAACAACAGAAAGGAACCTGGTTTGATCATGCCTATAAGAACTGGAAAGCACTGGAACAATGCAGGGCACAGTATAAAGAAATTAAGGAACTAAAACACAGGATGTCCCTGATGTTTGAGCTGTGCCAAAGGATGCTCGCAGCAAGGAAGCACTCCTTCAACTATGCCACATTCTTGAGGGAAAGGCTTGCATTTATTCAGTTGAAGGCTATCAAGGAAGGGAGACCCTATCAAGTGGTCACAGCTGATCAGTTCATGGCAACTTTTGTAGGAGCACCCAAAAATGACCAGAACCTGCTATGTGAATTATACCTCCACAATGAGGCGGTATCTGAAGAAAGAAACATCAATATGATACCTGTAGTAGGTGATACAAAATTGAGAGCTTTTATTTCCTTTCTGGCAAACCAGCTCACCTGGCAAAATGCCTACGTCTCGGGCCTCCAGAACGAACAAAATTGCCTTTTATGGATTCGAGCTGAACCTCAGAACCCTGCCGCCTTCATTTCGCAGCATTTAAAAATGATAGGCAATAATGAGATGAAGGATCATGTTATGAAACTGCGAACAGAGGTCCTAACAGACTGTCAGCAGTATATAAAAACCAAAGCATCATTGGCTGTGGTAGCAAATAAACTATTTTGGGATAACTGCCCCGCAGAAAGGAGAGAGTATCACCCATATAACCCATCAAATCTGCAAGTAGCATTATCAAGGGTACCTCGGTATGTTGAAAGCATGAAATTTTGTGCAGAAAAATGGATAGGCTACAGGTTTAAGTTCCCACTTTTATGGTTACCAGGTGATCAGTATAAGGGGAAGTTTGAACTTTCTAACAGAGAAGAGGCAGCAATATGGAAACAGATGAGAACTGTTTGTGGTTTCAGAGAAAGGTTCGATGATGCTCCCTTCAGCTATTGTCTTAGTAATCTTCATTGCTCGTCCCAGTTTTCTGACTCAGACTCAGATTAGACATTGCATGGGGACATGCAATCTCTTCAGTTGGGGGGGATGTTGGGACTCACAATTGACCAATTTTTGACCTCATCTTTTGCCGTATATTTACCCTTTTTACAGTCATAAGCAAAAGCTTTTATTTCATAATGATATATTAACCCCAAGGTATGAAGTAACCTTTCGCAAGTCTATATTTAATTGTTTATTTCATATTCGTAAATATCTTTTTACTTATCCATGGAAACGCTGACTAAAATTTTCAAACAACTGTCATAAGCTTGCAGGAGTATAGTGAATAGTTGTTGCAACATGAAAAACAGCAACTACGCAGTTGCTGCAACACCAGAAACAGCAACTGCGCAGCTGCCACAATACCAGCAACAGTAATTACCCAAAGCAAGCTATTTTGTAATAGCCACGGAACAACAGATGGCAGCTATCTAAAGAATGGTAACGTGGCATAATCAAGCGGAAGGTTAGAGAGGAAGCATACAGTCAGCACGAACAGCATGGGGAAATGGCGAAGGAGATGACAATCCCGAGAAGACAATCAGTTATCCACCGTGTAACAGCCAAAGCTCCAGAAAAGGATGCATTATCATATGGTTGTAACAGCATTCTAATTTGCTTATTTTTTACACAAAGTATTAACTGAAAAGTTGTAATATTCTATTGTAGTAGATGTCTCCTCTATAAAGAGGAGACATCTACATGAAACGGGATGTCAATGGTCGGTCTGTAACTAAGGTTTTGAAGAACATCAGCAAGTCTGAGTTCCATTGTACTCAATCTTTTTGGCAGATGAATATAAACTGGTTTTGAGCACTTGAATCCGTCTTCGTCTTCTCGGGGAATCTTGTGAGAAGGACTGGGCCCACCTTCCTCACAAGATTCACCCATTTATTTTCCTGTCGATTGTGTAGATGTATGGTAAGTTCTTCTCGGTATTCTGTGTGGATTCGACAGTATTACCTCTGGTATTCTTTGCTTTACGAGTACTCTGTTTCATTGCTTTTTGAATTTGTTTCTCACCGGTGAATGAGAGTGCTGTGTGCGTTAGCAATTCTGATAACAGGGGCAGGTGCTGGACATCCCCATCTGGAGGATAGGGTCCTGATCCTCTGCCAACAGAACGTCTATTATTTCGTTTCTCATATTTGTAATTCTAATTAATTGTTTTCATTTTAAAGTACTGTAATGATATAACATAAGAAGTACGTATGCTACAGCTTTTGATGCTTTTGGATTTTAAGTACATACAGTATGCAGTGCCTTTGAAATAAAAGGACTTTCCCTGGTCGATAATTAATGTGGTACTTGGATGTTTAATTTACAAACAATTCAACTAGCCAACAATATCTACAATGGCAGGATGTTTGTGCTTTAGAATTAAAAATAATGTTTGAGGTACTACCCATTGATAGGAAACTGTAAAGTTTCACCATCAATATTCTCCAGGAAGAATGTATTATTTTCCCTTGCTTCTATAATTCTAAATGGGCCATACCAGAGATGATCAAACTTCCCATGTTTGCCCTTATCTTCTCTTCTAGTATCCCACCTTAATACCAGGTCTCCAACTTTAAAATCAATTTCCTTGGCCTTTTTGTCAAAAATACCCTTCATCTTTGATTGATACAAAATCAAATTATCTCTTACCTTATCCTTGCTTTCACTCAACTCCACTACCTTATGCATCCTTCTTATCAGAGCATTGGGCTCTTCTTTTGCCTCCTGAATCATTGCAATCACAGGCTTCACAAGATGACTAGGGAACAGAGCTTGAGTTCCATACACTAACTCAAAAGGTGATTTTCTTGTAGACCTTCTTGTAGTCACTCCGACAGCCCATAGAGAAAACTTTAACTTCGAATCCCAATCTTTTTTATTCTCTACAATAGTTTTCTTAAGGATTCTCATGAAAGTTTGTCAGTGGATTCAGCCAATTCATTTCCATGTGGATGATAAGCTATTGAATGAAATAAAATAACATTATACTTCTGACAAAAAGAAACAACCTTATTTGAACTGAACACTTGAGCATTGTCTGTTATGATTTTTGCAGGGCAACCAAATTTGCTAAAAATATTTTCCTCTAAAATCTTCATCACCACCTGGTCATTTTCCCTTTTAGTAGGTATAGCTTTTATCGACTTGGTGAAATAATCAGTAGCTATGAGAACCCACTTTTGTTGTCCACTTGAAGATGGGTTATTTTCCAACAGAATCTAGTCCTCATTGTCTTAATGGTTCTTCTATCAAAACTAGGATCAAGTGCAAGGTAGCAAACCTCTTCTTCTCAGCAAAAAGCTGACACTTCTGACATCTTCTGACAAATTTATATATATCACCAAATAGGGTGGGCCAATAAAATCCTGCTTGGAGGATTTTATGTGCAGTATCTTTCAAACTATAATGTCCACCACATAACTTGTCATGGTAATCTTTATTGGTCTTTGTAAATTCATCCTCTATTAAATATAACAATAAAATTCCTATAGGATCCTTCCAATACAATCTGCCCTCAACAATCACATATCACTGTGCTTTGATTTTTAATGCTCTATATTTTGTTCTATCCAAAGATTGAGGACAAGAGAGAACACATAAATAATGGACTATGTGCTTGTACCATTCTGAACATAAAAATTTATATCGGATCTTCATACCTAGGTTTTATTTTTCTTCACCCTCTTCAATTATTTCTTCATTTGCAGTTGTTAGCAAGTTGATTCCTAATGCCTGAAAATTTGACTCTGTCAACACCTTTGCTAATCCCTGCCCTTTCACTAGCTTTGTTGGCTTTATGTCTAGGTCATACTCCTAAACCTTGGCTATCCATTTTCCTCTTTTTCCTTGCATATCACTTTGGACTAAGGCATCCTTCACTGCAACATTTGGCACATAAGCAATGATCAGCGGCTGCAACACATAAGTCATAAAGGCCTTTAGGGATTTTACCAAAGCATATACCTATTTTTCAAGAATATTGTACTTTAGTTCAACATCTATGAGAATCTTTCTAAAGAAAGAACCTAGCTGCTTTTTTTCTTCATCATTTTTTTGCAACAAAACAACAACTATTGAATTAAGTGATGCAAATGAAAAAATTTGAAAAGGCTATCGATAATCAGGGATAGTTAAAACTGGAGCTGCTTGTAATGCTTCTTTAATCATGGAGAATGACTCTCTAGTTTCCTTGGTCCAATGCACCTCATTTTCCTTCTTCAACATATTGGTAATTCCTTTTGCAATTTCAACATAGTTGGACACGAACCTCCTTAGGAAATTTATTTTTCCTAGAAATTGTTGAATGTCTTTCTTACTCCTGGGCAGGGGTATTTTTTGCACAGCTTGCACCCTTGCTAGATCTATCTTCACTCCATCTCTAGAAACAATGTGCCCCAACAGTTTGCCCTCTTCTGGAGAAAAATAGTATTCTTAGGATTCAAAGAAAGCACAAAATTTCTACATTTCTCAAAAGTGTTTTTAAGATGGTCCAAATGATTCTCCTCAGACTTAGAGAAAATAATGATATCATCTAAGTATATCACTACAAACTTATCACCTACAAATGAAATGTCCATTTCCCTCTGAAATGTTGCACCTGCATTCATCAACCCAAAAGGCATTCAAGCATACATAAAGGTTCCCCAAGGAGTCGTGAATGTAGTCTTTTTATGATCTTCTTTATCAACAACCACCTGGTTATACCTAGAGAATCCATCCAGCATGGACATTCTGAATGATCCAATTACCTTCTACATCAAATGATCCATTTTAGGTAACAGATAGTTATCTTTTAAGGAAACCCTATTTAGATTTCTGAAATCCACACATAATCTTATTTCTCCATTTTTCTTCCTTAAAGGTACTAGATTGGCCACCCAGTCATAATACCTGAGTGGAACTATTATCTTGGCATCAAGCAGCTTTTTGAATTCTTTCTCAATCAATGGTAAAAGCAAAGGGTTTATCTGCTTAAGTTTATGCTTAAATGGTTTAATCGCTTCTTTCAAGGGAATCTTGTGCTAAATAATACTTACATCATATGTCTTAAGATCCTCATAGGACCAAGCAAAAACATCAATATAGTCCCTGAAAAGCTTAATATATCTCTCCCTATAATTAAGTGGAACTCCATTGAATAATTTGACTAACTTGGGCTCCTTCTGGGTTCCAATATTGTGATCTTGAATCTGCTCATCCTATGGAATTTTCTCTGAACTAACAGCTACAACATTGTAGTTAAAAAGTCTAGCAAGAGGGACAAGCCCCCTTGGCAGAATATTATCTTTCAATTGAATAATTTTTTGATTAACTATGGAATTTTTCTAACCACTTACTTCTACACCTTCTATTGTTTCATATTCATCCTGATCAATCTCGGTGCCCTGAAAATCTTCAATGATAGTCAAGAATTCCTTAATCTACTGATCATCCTAAAAAATCTGCCAGTGTTTTATATTATCCGGAATAGAAGGCCTATGCCTCATTTCAACCTCATATCTTAGCTTTGGATTTATAGGAGGCCTAAAAGTACTGGCAACCACAACCAAAGAGTCTACTAATATATTTCCATCTCTTGGAATGAATTGTATGTTGAAAGCCTCAAAGAAGTTCTCAACCAAATCCCACACTTCATTTCTGTATGCCCTAAGCCTAGGGTGTCTTGTTTGACAATGGTTCTTTATTTACTTTATAATCAGCTCCGAATCTCCAAAAATAGAAATTGACTGGACTCCCATTTGTTTTGTTGTTTGCAGATCAATGATCAAGGATTCATATTCTGCCACATTATTAATTGCTTCGAACTCTGATTTAAAAGAAAAAGGGATCATATTACCTCCTGGTGTAATTAAAGAGGAAACCAACACCTCTTCATTCTTTAGAATAGGCTCCATCAAAGAAGCACTTTCACACCCCTTCTGTTTGCAGCTTTGTATTTACACTGGCTGAAGTAAGCTGCCTCTAGTTATCTTCAGCCAATTTTGCATTGTCATGCAGCATGAAGTAAGAAAAATCATATTTTTCTTGGCTATATACAGGTGAATTACTTGCTCCATTCTTTGTGATTGTTTTTACAAATCGTGCTTCTCTGTATAGTCTTCTTTCTTCTCCACCAAAAATTGGTATGATAGCATAAGTAAAATGCAATTTCAAAACACCACCCAATTTAGCCCCCCATGACCTAGATAGAAACATTCCAAACCTAGCAGGGATATCTGCTAACACTACATCCATTACCAAGATTCTAGCTGGGATCTAGGCTAGTGGCACCACCATATCTTTAATGATCCCCAGACACTTGACTTTATTTGAATCAAAAGAATACAAGTCTCTATAAGGTTTAGTAACTTGTAGGTTTAGTTGTTTCATCACTGATAGTGGCATAAGGTTATGTGAAGCTCTTGAATCAAACATACAATTATGCAAGAGGAAATCATGAATCAATAAAGAAATGTAGAAAGGAGGTGTTGAAGGATCTACCTCCTCCACATGGACCAAAAACCACTATTGGTTTATCTTCTTGCATATTCACAATGCCATTGATTTTCACATTCTGAGACAGGTTGATAAAGTCAACAATCTCTCTTTGATAAACTGGTGTTTTGACCAACTCTGTGAGGGGCACCCAAATTCAATTTTTTCTAACTCTTTAGTGAGACTAAATACATGAACCTGTTTAGTATTCATTTCATTTTCATCTTCACTTTTCTTCATCACTGAAATCTCCTATGGAATGGAAACAATTATTTCTAAAGGAATTTTGTCACTTTTATCTTGAGAAGACACACCTTGAAGTATTTGAGTCTTTCTATTTGTATTATGACGTTGCTTTTCTTTATTTAATTGTTTTGCAGGCCGTGGTTCTTGTGGAGTCTCCTTTTATAGGGGAGCTGGAACTTGCTACTCACCTTAATTTTCTTGAATTCTAGAACTTTTCCTTGATCTCAAAGTCATATTTCTTATGTAATTCTTCTTGCATAAGATCAGTAAATTGCTTCCAATATTCATCAATTTCATTCGCATCATAAATGGCATATATTTCAGTATATTCTTCTTCCTCAACACCTAGTTCATCTTCATCTACTACATACAATGTGGAAGTATGATCATCATGGTCCCTGTAATGCTCTATTACTTCATCAAGATCTTCCTCTAAGTAAAGTGGTGCTTGAACCTGATCTTGGTCTTTTCTCTCCTGCAAAATTTGCAGAGGTTGTCTTCTATATTGGGGATTAAAGTTTTTTTTTCAGCGGTACTTTCCTGTGACAATTCTTACTCCCCAATTCCACTTTAATCAATTTATTAGACAATTTTTTAATTACATTATTCATATCCTCTAATGTTTGACTTTGAGAGGATTCCACTTTAGCCTTTCCCTTATCTTGAGTAGGTTGTGTCTTTGGTGCTTTACCTATAGCCACCAGATTTTCTTCTATTTCTAAAGCATTAGTTTGGATCTGATCAAGGGTTGTGGATCTTCTCTCCCTCAATGTGAACCCAAAATTTGATTCAAATTCCCCTACAAAAGTTATTTTTGTACCAGTAAGAGGGAGCTTGATCTCCACTGGAAGACTGATATAAAGTTGATTGAACTTTCCGATGAACTCAACAACACTTTCATCATATTTCTTCTTAATAGCATTAAACTCTGTGAGTGAATACCCATGGTCTCTTTTCTTTCCCCATCTCTGGGTGAACAGGCGCTCCATCTCTTCGCATGTAGGAATAGAGTTATTAGGAAGCCCTTTAAACCATTTTCTTGCTTCTCCATCCAAATATTGTACAAAAAGTCCTAAAACAACATCCAAGTGTTCAACATTGAGATTTTTTGAAAAATTACAAAACACTGCTATATGCTCTCTCTTGTTTGTTCATCCTCCCCTGAGAAACGAGGAAGATTTTTGAAGTATTCTAGAGGCATTTTATTCAATTGTTGTGGCAACTGAATAGGTGTATAACTATTCAACAAGAATGTAGGTGCTGCAATGTTTGTTCCTGAACTTACTGAACCTTGAGTACCAGCAGATGTAGAACTTGACTGAGGAGTAAATGATGTTTGAAAAGGTGGATATGTAGTTATGGGTTCAGGTTGAATAACTATAGAAGATACTAAGAAAGAAATAGACTCTAAATACTGTTCTTAACAGTTGGGTTCTCAAAATGAAGTGGATGTAAAAGGTAGCTCTTGGTCAAACAAAGGTGAATGTTTGGATGAAAGATGTGTTGAACTACTGCCAGGTGCAGACAATGTAGGACTTGGTGTAACTAGAGTTTTTGGCCTTCCAACCCTCTTGGAAACTAGTCTCTCAGGGTCTGAAAGGGCTTGAACTTTTTTTCGTGAGGTATCTAACCTCGTATGAGGCCTCTTTGAAGCCAAATTTATTATTTTATGTTCAATACAGTCAAATATTTCCTCCTCACTTAACAACCAAAGGAAAATATTAAAAACCCATGGAAAAGTGTTCTTGACTTTGTTCCCCAGCAACGGTGCCAATTAATGTTGTCCCTTATGAAACCAATTTCTTGGCTGTGTAGAAATTGTGCTTAAGACATTAATGCTTATAATTCATGTCATTTATTTGTATGATGTATCCTCAAGTGAAGGACTTGAAGGGCATGCATTTTAACCCTTAATATTAAGCTGATATGAAAGTCTTAGAATTCCATTTGATTGTTGAATATAAATGCTGAATGAAGAATGCTTTGAGAAGTTAGAGACAATATGTTGTTTTCACAGAAACTATTAGTTGTAACACTTTGGGAATTTAGAGACAATATGTTGTTTTCCATATAAACTATTATCTGTAACTTAGAAGAAATGTAGAAGTAGGAAATTTAAGTATAGGAGTGCTCTTTTAAGGAATTTTAACTTCATTTACATAAGTAAACAAAGACCTGCTGCTTCATTACCATACTTGAAGAAAGAAAACACACGATGACAGATAATAGAGAAATTATAAAATCATACCAAATAATGTATGGAAAACTCCCAATTATTTCATTAATCATCAATTTATAAAGAATACAATTGCATAGCCTCCAGGTTCTTCAAAATTCGGACCCTTTTTCTATACTTTTGCCTCTTTTTATACATCATGGGACAGTTGGTAATCACCAAAACTGTCAAACTGCTTAACTATCTCCTAACTGTCTAAAGTAAAAGTCATTATAGAATATTACATTGGAGTGTAAAAGACACCTCATTCTTCTCAAGCAAACAAAATAACAAGAAATAACAAAAATTATAATATGACTGGTGAGTGTTGCTTGCTGTTCAAATCTATGGCTTGAATGCTAATGTTGGGTCCCTATAATACTAGTGATTACCCCATTACTATTGTAGTTATACCCCTTATTAATATTTTTGTGCCCCTATTGCCCCATATTGTTATTACTGTGCCCCATAAGTATCCTCTATTGTTATTTTTGTGGCTTTATATTATTATTGTTAGGTCGGCTGGTTTATATGTGACTCCTTAGACTCATATATATAGAAAGGAGGTTTTTGTCATTTGAATCATCGAAGAATTGTTCATTTATGTAATGTAAAGGAGGTTGGCCCCTCGAAAGAGGCTGAATTCTGAGGCGTTGATCTATCTTTTCTATCTTTTTCTTGAGCTGGTTTCATAACATTTGGTATCAGAGCTTTGGATTCTAGGGTTTCGCTGCTCCAAACAGGTCATCGTGGAATTTTCGCTATAACTTTTTTTTGTGACGTTTCAAAAGTCGAAAAAAAAACCCATTTGAGAAGAAATCTCGTTGAACCTTGGGTCCAAATTTCAAAGCTTTTCACGCGATATTTACGGATATATGATATGAGGAAGTTGGTCTTTTTGCAGACTTTTGAATTACATTCCAAATAGGTGACCTGGGGAAAATCGTCATAACTTTCTCTCTGGGGATCGGATTGAAATTTTATGAGAAGGGGTAGAAATAGGACGGATTGTAGTTTCGTGTATGCGTTTGTCAGATCCAAAGGTCGAAACAGTGACTCGTGGCACGTCGTACAAGTTCGCTCTACTGAACTAGTCTATAATCGAGTCACTGTGGGAGATTCCGCATAACTCTTCCTTGGAGAAACCAATTTGGGTCAGACTTGTGGCATTGGAAAGAGGACACAAAGGGATACTATAGATCACAAATTCAGAACTAGATGATCGGAAAGTACAAAGATACATCAAAGGCAATATCAAGCTCCTACAAAGTGAAAAAAGGTGTGTAGATTTTCTTAAATTTTTGCTTAAGCTTGGTATGAAAATTTATTTTGAAGGAATTCAAAGGGAATAATAGAGAATTATTATCGGTAACTGATGCCCCGAGGAAAGAAAATGCAAATGCCTAGTAAGGAGCCTGGAAGCTCTAGCATGA
>APFE031564818.1:0-16923 GCA_000404065.3 Pinus taeda
ACTCAATGCAAGTTTTCTTGAAGCAACAATATAGAAAGTTGTAGATATTATGGGGCTAAAAGGACAAATGTCTCATGTTTTAATGAAAATGTTGAGATTAAGAAACCTACACTCCCCAGTGGCACAAAGTGCTTAGTACCCCTCCCAAAAGTAGATGAAACTAGTATGCCATAACTTGGATTGCAAAAAGTGTTTAGTACCCCTCCCAAATGGAGATGAAAACTAGTATGCTTAGTACCCCTCCCAAATGGAGATGAAAACTAGTATGCTTAGTACCCCTCCCAAGTCTAGATGAAAACTAGTATGCCATAACTTGGATTGCACAAAGTGCTTAGTACCCCTCCCAAATGTAGATGAAAACTAGTATGTCATATCTTGGGTTGAAAATTTTGTTTTGTTTCATCCATAGCTATAAACTCTACTCAATTAGAAGAAAGTTTGGCTTTTATGCTTGAAGATTCAAATTACCTTTCCTTTACCCATATTTCTTATAATAAATTTACCCATATTGACTATAATAATTTTACATGAGCACACATGATATAAGAAGCAACAAAAGAGTTTAGTTAAAACAAAATGGAACCTCATACATACCTCTTTCATCTTTGCCCATTCAGTCTTTTGAATTTTCATCAGCCCTAAATCCACAATATGTGTTGTTAAGGCTTGCCTTAATTTACGCACTCATAGAACCCAAAACAGAAACCAAGAACAAAGGTTTATAAAACAAAAAATTATAAAAACAAGAAAGCAAACATGAAAAACAAAATACCAAACCACAATTTAGCATGGCCATGCTCACAAATGTAAAAAAATAACATTAGTTGTAAAAAACAAAGGAATAGCAAAATTTAAAAGCAACAATAGCAACAAAAAAAAATGAAAATAACAAAAACAGAACAAACAAAGAAAAATAGGATTTCATAGCATAGCATGGATTTTGAACCAAAAGAGAACTCACCTTTACTACTACCTCTTCACTATAATGTAGTGTTGCTACATAGATATTTCAATAGTTTCATCAATCAAATTCATAACACAATAAAAAATAACTCACCATCCACCTTCGCCTCTACACTCTCCATCATTGCCACCATCTTCCTCGCATGAAGATATTTCACTCATTTCATTAGTGCACCTCCAACTTTGCTCATCCTTTCTTTATCTACATTGCATTCCATTCGTAAATAAATAAATCACAAATGATATGTGATACCTCTATATTAAACAAACGCACATGGAATCATACATACCTCCTCATCTTGAGTTGTGTACTTCATTGAAAGCACAAGTAGAATCTAAAACAACCTTCAGACTTGTCTTTATTTCTCCATTGCCTAAAACCAACAAAAACCAAACTAGAAAATGTCAAATATCACGAGAGATATCAAATAGAAACTAAAACAAAGTATGAGAAATCTTAAAGAAAGAACAAAACCCTTATAAATAATCATATGCAAAAGTACATCTTGTGTAGAGGCCAAAAATCGTAAACCCTAAATAGATAAGTAACGAGGATAACCACCTATGCAAAACATACATGGGTCTTGCACCACAACATAACTTCTCCATCTCTACTTTTTTCTCATCTATAGTGCATCCCACGTCTCTCTCACAAAAAGATATTCAGTAGTTTCATTAGCATTCAACCTTACTATACATGCATTTCATCGTATTCATAAATGAATAAATAAATCACAAAGGATATGTGATGCCTTTAAATTAATCAAACACACGTGGAGTCATACATACCTCCTCATCTTGAGTCGTGTTCTTTATTGAAAGCACAAGTAAAATCTACAACAACCTTGAGACTTGTCATAAATCAGAAATGATATGTGATGCCTTTAAATTAATCAAACACGAGCGGAACCATACACACC
The DNA here is from genome assembly GCA_000404065.3 of Pinus taeda. Classification (NCBI taxonomy): domain Eukaryota; kingdom Viridiplantae; phylum Streptophyta; class Pinopsida; order Pinales; family Pinaceae; genus Pinus; species Pinus taeda. The sequence goes on from APFE031564818.1 coordinate 1,884, forward strand.
TTCTAATCTTGAGTTGTGTTCTTTAATGAAAGCACAAGTACAATCTACAACAGCCTTGAGACTTGTCTTTTTTTTCCATCACCTAAAACCAACAAAAATCAAACTAAAAAATATTGAATATAGAGTATAAAATCTTATGAGAGATATTCAAGTACTAACATGAAGTATGAGAAATCTTAAACAAACAACAAAACTCTTGTGAATAAATATATGCAAAAGTAAACACATCTTATGTAAGGCCAAAAATCGTAAACCTTAAATTAATAAGTGAGCAGAACCATCTATGCAAAACATACTTGGGTCTTGTCTTGGACCGCAACTCCTCTACGTCTACTTTTGCCTCATCTATAGTGCATCCACGTCTCTTTCACAAAAGGATATTCAATAGTTTCATTAGCATTCAGCCTTACTTACATGCATTGCCTCTAAATTTAAATATACACACGATATAATTTTAAAGCAACAACTGAGTTAATTTAAAACACCATGAAATTATAAAATTATGTAGACAAAAGCAAGCGATACATACCTCTCCCTTACCTTTTTCCTCTACATGTGTGGAATTTGCATCAATTCTAATCCCACAATATGAGCTACTAGGTATTCCATTAATTTTCCCACCCATTGAATAACAAAAAAAAATACAAGAAGAGATATCAACCACGATATTTTGTGATAAATATTATGCAAAAACTGAAATATCAAATACACAAAATATCTTGTGACAAATGTGAAGCAGCTTCCCATAGCATTGAAATGAGAAAATATCCATGTTGGAACTAAAAGAGAACTCACCTTGTACCTTTGCACTCTCCAACACTTCTCCATGTCTTTCTCACACAAAAAGATTTCAGTAGTTTCATCAGTGCTCCTCCACCTTCCTTTACCTAGATTTGCATTGCACTCACGATACAAATAAATCTCAAATAATATAGAATGCATTTAATTTAAACATACGCATGAAACCATACCCACCTCCTCCTCCCACTTAGTCCTCCCCTTCACCAAATGTACCTATGCAATATGCACCATTCCTAGGACCTGCCCCTATATCTCCACTTCCTAATTCCAACAAAAACCAAACAATAAAATATTAAATGAAAACCAAAAAATTTCTAAGACAAACAACACAAATCTTATAAGAAATATTAAGCAGACATTGAAAAATATTGTAATAAATCTTAATCATAATCCAAGACCAAAAAAAATATCGGTAATATTATGCAAAAGCACATTTTATTCAATGACCAAAACTCATAAACCTAAATAAGGAATGAGGGAGGAGAACCATTATATTTAAAATAAGAAGATAAGCATATCGGAACCAAAAGAGCATTCACCCTCAACCTTTGCACTCTCCTACACTACTCCAAGTCTCCCTTACACAAAATATTTAAGAAGTTTCAACATTTTTCCTCCACCTTCGCTCGACCACCTTCCTTTACCTGCGTTTGCACTACATCCAATAAATAAGAGAATTCGAAATAATAGAAGATGCATATAATTTAAACAAAAATACATCTTATGCTACAAAAAATTAAAAACCCCAAATTGGTAAGAAGGGTGGATAACCATGGCATATGAACCAAGAACTAGGAGGACTTTATAGTAGAACATACATGTTACATGAGCCTTGCACCAAAAGATAACTTACCCTCTACCTTTGCTTTTAATTTTGCTATAGTGCTCCACGTCTCTCTCACACAAAGATATTCAATAGTATCATTAGTGTTCATTCACCTTTCTTACTTAGTGTTGCATTTAATTTCAACAAACACATGATACAAGGATGAAGCAATAAAACAGTTAAATTAAAATGGGCATCAAACAACATAATTATGTAGTAACAAAAAAGTAAATTCCCTTTATACATACCTTTTATGCCTTTGCCCATAAAAAAGTAAATTCCCCAACTACATACCTCTTCACCTTTGCCCATAAACAAGTAAATTCGCCAATTACATACCTCTTCACCTTTGCCCACTACACTTGTGGACTCCACATCAACCAAATAAGAACTCACCATTTGCCTTACCTTTGTTGCACTGGCCCACATCTCTCTCACAAAGATATTTCAAGAGTTTCATCAAAATCCTCCATCTTCCTACACCTACACTACATCACATCTAAATTTTAACAAATTAGTCATGTTCACAAACGTTTAAGTTAAAAGAAAAAAAAAAAAATTAAATTCAAAACTACTAATAATAAAAAAAACAGCAGCAGCAATAGTGAAAGATACAAATAATAGCAAAAAACAAGAGAAACAAACAAATAGAGAGACACATTAGAGATAAACTCTACTTTGCAACCCCAAAATGCATCCACATGCTAACAAAGAACACAATGCATAGCATAAATTAAACTAAAAGAGACCAAAAAATCTTATGAGAAATATGTTGAAAATAGAAGCGAGAAAGGTCTTCTTGATTTCTGCCTTAGTCAAGAAAGACCTCGATCAATCCTTCTTTAGCATGCACAAGTTCAAGGAGAAATCATGGAGCAATTAACTCATGTGCAAAGTTTGGAGGCTCAGTTTTGCTTGTCTTCAACTGTGAGTTTATATTTGGAAAAGGATAAGTGAGACTCTCCGTGTCTAATTGAGGTTAGGACGAGTTAGAAGAGTTAGTTCAACTCAGTTAACCAATGAATCACAAGACTGGGTTCTAAAAATTAACTTAACAGATTTAGCATGAGTCGAAAAGCTTAAAAGGAGGTCGAAGGCACATCATTGAACCATTATTGTTGAGCATGAGTTTGTGTGAGAAAGAATTCTTGCAAGCAAAGCGTGTAAGGAGTAACCTATGCACAATTTGTGAGAGAAAATTTTCCTTGTGATATGAGCTAGGATTTAGGGAGAAATTGATAAGAAATAAGGGCTCAAATTTGTGCTAGGAAATAGGGATTTCCAACACTAGGAAATAGGAGCTAGATAGCACAAGGAAATAGGAGTTGCATCGAGTTCTTGCAGGGAGGTTTTGAGCTAAGCATTAGCAGTGAGAGCAGCTTTGTTTTCTGTTGAAACAATTTGCCTTGTAAAGAATTAGGTTAGCGTGTGAATTAAGGCCCAACTAATGTTGATTGAAGAATGGTAGAAAAATGTATGTAGGATAAGGGCTAAAGGGAGTTGTTCGAGTGAGGTCAAAGTTGGATGCACTCTTTCCTAGCCTTCTAGCCTCTAAGAAGCCATATTTTTTATGTCCTTTATATTGCCTAACTGTGATAAGTTCTTGTTAACGATGCATTACACTATGATAGAATGATGGAAGAAGTCCATGATGCTTTTGGCTCCTTCATAAAAACATGAAGCAACCATATAAAAAGTTGTAGATAAGATGGGGCTAAAAGGACAAATGCATCATGTTTTAATGATAATGTTGAGATTGCAATGCACACATAAGAAACCCACACTCTCCAATGGCACAAAGCGCTTAGTACCCCTCCCAATTATAGATGAAAACTAGTATGGTCATAACTTGGACTGAAAAAATTGCTTTGTTTCATCCATATCTACAAACTCTCTACTCAATGCAAGTTTTCTTGAAGCAACAATATAGAAAGTTGTAGATATTATGGGCCTAAAAGGACAAATGTCTCATGTTTTAATGAAAATGTTGAGATTAAGAAACCTACACTCCCCAGTGGCACAAAGTGCTTAGTACCCCTCCCAAAAGTAGATGAAACTAGTATGCCATAACTTGGATTGCAAAAAGTGTTTAGTACCCCTCCCAAATGGAGATGAAAACTAGTATGCTTAGTACCCCTCCCAAGTCTAGATGAAAACTAGTATGCCATAACTTGGATTGCACAAAGTGCTTAGTACCCCTCCCAAATGTAGATGAAAACTAGTATGTCATATCTTGGGTTGAAAATTTTGTTTTGTTTTATCCATATTTATAAACTCTACTCAATTAGAAGAAAGTTTGGCTTTTATGCTTGAAGATTCAAATTACCTTTCCTTTACCCATATTTATTATAATAAATTTACCCATATTGACTATAATAATTTTACATGAGCACACATGATATAAGAAGCAACAAAAGATTGTAGTTAAAACAAAATGGAACCTCATACATACCTCTTTCATCTTTGCCCATTCAATCTTTTGAATTTTCATCAGCCCTAAATCCACAATATGTGTTGTTAAGGCTTGCCTTAGTTTACGCACTCATAGAACCCAAAACAGAAACCAAGAACAAAGGTTTATAGAAAAAAAAAATATAAAAACAAGAAAGCAAACATGAAAAACAAAATACGAAACCATAATTTAGCATGGCCATGCTTACAAATGTAAAATAATAAAATTAGTTGTAAAAAACAAAGGAATAGCAAAATTTAAAAGCAACAATAGCAACAAAAAAAATGAAAATAACAAAAACAAAACAAACAAAGAAAAATAGTAGACAAACTTTTCTTTACAATCCTAAAATGCATCTACAGCCAATCAGGGACATCCTGCACATTAAAAAAATAGAAGAGTGTTAAATAGAGACAATGAAATTTTAAGCAAAATATTAAGTATATACCAAATATCTTTGGAGAAATATAAAACAAAGACCAACATGAGGATTTCATAGCATAGCATGGATTTTGCACCAAAAGAGAACTCACCTTTACTACTACTTCTTCACTATAATGTAGTGTTGCTACATAGATATTTCAATAGTTTCATCAATCAAATTCATAACACAATAAAAAATAACTCACCATCCACCTTCGCCTCTACACTCTCCGTCATTGCCACCATCTTCCTCACATGAAGATATTTCACTCATTTCATTAGTGCACCTCCAACTTTGCTCATCCTTTATTTATCTACATTGCATTGCATTCATAAATAAATAAATCACAAATGATATGTGATAACTCTATATTAAACAAACGCACATGGAATCATACATACCTCCTCATCTTGAGTTGTGTTCTTCATTGAAAGCACAAGTAGAATCTAAAACAGCCTTCAGACTTGTCTTTATTTCCCCATTGCCTAAAACCAACAAAAACCAAGCTATAAAATGTCAAATATCACGAGAGATATCAAATAGAAACTAAAACAAAGTATGAGAAATCTTAAACAAAGAACAAAACCCTTATGAATAATCATATGCAAAAGTACATCTTATGTAGAGGCCAAAAATCGTAAACCCTAAATAGATAAGTAACGAGGATAACCACCTATGCAAAACATACATGGGTCTTGCACCATAATGTAACTCCTCCATCTCTACTTTTTTCTCATCTATAGTTCATCCCATGTCTCTCTCACAAAAAGATATTCAGTAGTTTCATTAGCATTCAACCTTACTATACATGCATTTCATCGTATTCATAAATAAATAAATAAATCACAAAGGATATGTGATGCCTTTAAATTAATCAAACACACATGGAGTCATACATACCTCCTCATCTTGAGTCGTGTTCTTTATTGAAAGCACAAGTAAAATCTACAACAGCCTTGAGACTTGTCATAAATCAGAAATGATATGTAATGCCTTTAAATTAATCAAACACGAGCAGAACCATACACACCTCTTAATCTTGAGTTGTGTTCTTTAATGAAAGCACAAGTACAATCTACAAAGCCTTGAGACTTGTCTTTTTTTCCATCACCTAAAACCAACAAAAATCAAACTAAAAAATATTGAATATAGAGTATAAAATCTTATGAGAGATATTCAAAAGAAACTAACATGAAGTATGAGAAATCTTAAACAAACAACAAAACACTTGTGAATAAATATATGCAAAAGTAAACACATCTTATGTAAGGCCAAAAATCGTAAACCTTAAATTAATAAGTGAGCAGAACCATCTATGAAAAACATACCTGGGTCTTGTCTTGGACCGCAACTCCTCTGCCTCTACTTTTGCCTCATCTACAGTGCATCCACGTCTCTTTCACAAAAGGATATTCAATAGTTTCATTAGCATTCAGCCTTACTTACATGCATTGCCTCTAAATTTAAATATACACACGATATAATTTTAAAGCAACAACTGAGTTAATTTAAAACACCATGGAATTATAAAATTATGTAGACAAAAGAAAGCGATACATACCTCTCCCTTACCTTTTTCCTCTACATGTGTGGAATTTGCATCAATTCTAATCCCACAATATGAGCTACTAGGTCTTCCACTAATTTTCCCACCCATTGAATAACAAAAAAAAAAAAATACAAGAAGAGATATCAACCACGATATTTTGTGATAAATATTATGCAAAAACTGAAATATCAAATACACAAAATATCTTGTGACAAATGTGAAGCAGCTTCCCATATTATTGAAATGAGAAAATATCCATGTTGGAACTAAAAGAGAACTCACCTTGTACCTTTGCAATATCCAACACTTCTCCATGTCTTTCTCACACAAAAAGATTTCAGTAGTTTCATTAGTGCTCCTCCACCTTCCTTTACCTAGATTTGTATTGCACTCACGATACAAATAAATCTCAAATAATATAGAATTCATTTAATTTAGACATACGCATGAAACTATACCCACCTCCTCCTCCCGCTTAGTCTTCCCCTTCACCAAATGTACCCATGCAATATGCACCATTCCTAGGACTTGCCCCTATATCTCCACTTCCTAGTTCCAACTAAAACCAAACAATAAAATATTAAATGAAAACCAAAAAAGTTCTAAGACAAACAACACAAATCTTATAAGAAATATTAAAGAAACATTGAAAAATATTGTAATAAATCTTAATCATAATCCAAGACCAAAAAAAATATCGGTAATATTATGCAAAAGCACATTTTATTCAATGACCAAAACTCATAAACCTAAATAAGGAATGAGGGAGGAGAACCATTATATTTAAAGTAAGAAGATAAGCATATCGGAACCAAAAGAGAATTCACCCTCAACATTTGCACTCTCCTACACTACTCCAAGTCTCTCTTACACAAAATATTTAAGAAGTTTCAACATTTTTCCTCCACCTTCGCTCAACCACCATCCTTTACCTGCATTTGCACTACATCCAATAAATAAGAGAATTCGAAATAATAGAAGATGCTTATAATTTAAACAAAAATACATCTTATGCTACAAAAAGTTAAAAACCCCAAATTGGTAAGAAGGGTGGAGAACCATGGCATATGAACCAAGAACTAGGAGGACTTTATAGTAGAACATACATGTTACATGAGCCTTGCACCAAAAGATAACTTACCCTCTACCTTTGCTTTTAATTTTGCTATAGTGCTCCACGTCTCTCTCACACAAATATATTCAATAGTATCATTAGTGTTCATTCACCTTTCTTACTTAGTGTTGCATTTAATTTCAACAAACACATGATACAAGGATGAAGCAACAAAACAGTTAAATTAAAATGGGCATCAAACAACATAATTATGTAGTAACAAAAAAAGTAAATTCCCTTTATACATACCTTTTTTGCCTTTGCCCATAAACAAGTAAATTCCCCAACTACATACCTCTTCACCTTTGCCCATAAACAAGTAAATTCCCCAATTACATACCTCTTCACCTTCGCCCACTACACTTGTGGACTCCACATCAACCCTCCACCCACATTATGGGTTGTTAAGGTATTTCTAGATTTCTCCACCCATTGAATAAAAAAAATAAGAAAAATAAATCAAAAGGCACAAGCAAAACAAAATACTAAACCACAAATTAGCATGGCCGTGCTCATAAATTCAAAGATATAAGAACCTGTTGTGCCTTGCAAAACAACCCCCCATTTCATAATTATCTTTGTCGAAAAACATTAAAATATGGAATGGGTCCCTCTTAGAAATAAAATTGATATCAAAGCTTTATTCATTTAAAAGCGGACATAAAGCGCAAATAAAGTTCTTGCGATAAAGCGATCGCAAGATCGCATATCGCAAAAACACACAAGCAATGTACCAAATGACATACGGCCTTTCCCCGACGCGATAAAGCTATCAGCGATATCGCAATCGGCAATTCCCTTATGTGTACCCCTAATACACCGCATGGTAAAGCCCCGATGCGATAAAGCTATCGGCGATATCGCAATCGGCCCCGCTCCTTTAATTTTGTAAACATATACGCGTATGCCTTCTGCCGATGCGATATCGCAATCGGCAATCGGCAATCCTCTTGTATCAGCCTTAATGCACATATGCCTTTCGCCGATGCGATATCGCAATCGGCGATCGGCGATATTCAAACTCATTGTTAAAACCATTCATGCCCTCCTTTCCTTGCGATGCGATAAAGCACGATTTTCAATGCAAAAGCCAATAAAGTGATTGGAGAGCCCAATTTATTGGTAATTAAGGCATAATTACTCCCGCTCGACCGCCCATACGCCCTTTACTTGCTTTAAGAGATTTTCAATCAAATTTGGGAATAATGGGCATTTATAAAGGTGGCAGGCCCTATACGGTTACATAATGAATCTCTGCCCTGAGATCCGCCTATAGATTGTCTCCGCGCCGTTCGACAAAAACAGGATATATCAACGTTCATCTTTTACATTCTGCTATCATCTCTGAGTTTTACTATTATCTCTGTGTTACGCCAGATCTTATTCCCTGTGCAGGATACAGTTCTACAAAAGGATTCAAAAATGATGGGTAAAAAGTCCAAAAAGGTTGTCGGTGTTTCAAACCCACCAGCTGCAGGACAATCAGCGCTAAATAGTAAGAAAGGCTTAATATCCGACACTACATGCGCAGGCCTAGCCAGGACAACTTGGCAAGGGACTTACGATTTAATAGAAGCTGAAAAACCAGCACAAGCAGAAGAAGAAGCTACCGCGGATTCACCTAAAAGGTCGGAAGGTTCTATTAAAGATTTGGCAGATTCGTTCCTCCATAGAATTGCAGCAAGAGAGCAAATTCTCCCGTATACTGATGTGGTGAAATGGGCAATTGAAGAAATCTCCTTCACCGATAGAACTTTCATCACAAAGGATGGGAGAATTTTTGGGTCATTTAAACCTGAAGATCTGAGGCAAATGTATCATTTGCCTAAGCCAGAGAAGGTATATAATAGCGCTTTTCTAAAACAAATTGCAAGTGAATACGAGGTCGAATCTGAACCTATCAAGGAATGGAGGCAGAATCCAAATAAACACAGACATGAATCCTCCGGTAAGTACTCAGTTGCCTCTTTGTGTTCTCCTTATTGTTATGCCGGTATAATGATGTGTAGATTGTGGGGTTTACATGATTCTGCCGTTTTTACCATTGAAATGGTTTCTCTCATGGAAGCGGCAGTAAACAACATTATTATGGATTGGGCCGCTATTCTATCAGATAAGCTGGCATTAGCTGTTATTGACTTCAGGAACAAAACCAGAGTCACTGAAAGTAAAATTCCCCCTTTCTACTACAGTGCATATATCTTGCATACTTTGTGTTTTAATTCTGAATTCCCTATTCTTGGCTGGAGGTGGACCGTGCAGGATCCCTCGCCCATTCATATTTATCATCGTAAGATGTGGAAAACATCTTATAAAAACCACATGTACCAGATTTGCAATGGTTTCATGGTTCCTGTATATTATGCAATTTTTGATAAGCCTATCCCAAGGATATCCTACCTAGCTTCTTTTGATTTGCCTGCGGTGGGTAGTTGGTTCGGAGAAGAACATTTCACTTATATTAGAGTTTTTGGCAGTCAAGCCAACCCTCATGTCCTTCCTTTATATGTCCCCGATAAACTGTTAGCAAGGGAGATTTCTTACCAAATAACAGCAGAAAGCACCACTCAGATTGTTAAAAAGGAGAAGAAAAGGGGCTGGCCTACTTTCCCCTTCAGATGTGGGGTGTTCACCTTGCATGATCTAAAACATGCAGAAAAAGAAGCTATGAAGATTCAAGCCTTAAATTTCGCTACACTTCCAAATAGGCTATTCGACCCAAAGCGAATAGCATACGCTGCTTTGGAACATGCTAAATTAGCATTATTCGATCATAAGGAAGACATGTTTGACGACATGTTCAAATCAGCTGAATCGATATTTCAGGTCATGCAACTCGCTAAGAGGCAATATAACGATGAAAGTTTAATTGAGTTTAATAAACTCAGAGAACAGAGGTTGGAAACTCTGCCTCTGGATTTATTAATAACGGCCCAAACAGCATCATCAAGCGAGCCTGGCCAACAACAGACGGAGAAACCTCCTGCTACAATACAGACCAATAATAAAGAGCAAGAGGAACAACAAAAGAAAGATCGAGAGGAAAAAATGAAGCAAGAACAACAAGAACGCTTGAGGAAAGAAGAGGAAGATAGACAGCGCCAAGAGCAGGCAGAGAAGCGGCAGAAAGAAAAAGAGCAGGCAGAGAAGCGGCAGAAAGAAAAAGAGCAGGCAGAGAAACAGCGGAAAGAACAGGAGCAGAAAGAAAGGGAAAAACAAGAACAACTGCTTAGGGAATCCCAGTCTAAACAAAGCACCACCGATACTAATAAAGGTGTTGTCACAGACCCTCAATTGCAAGAAGAATGGCAGCATTTCAGCACCATTATCGGTGGAAGTAAAGACTCGCAGAGCACTGGTACTCCCAAAAGCAGCAGTGTACAGGGTAAAACCTCATCTCAGACTTTAAGCATAACCAGCAACACACCAAAATCAAAAGACGTGGAAATTATTCCAAAAATTCCTAGTGAACAAATCACTCTACAAGTAGAAGATATTCCTCCTTTGAATGTCTTCTACAGCCCAAAATATAAAGTCGTGGTAAAGCGATCGAGAAAGAGACAAAGAACTGATCAACCTTCCATCTTTCCCGAGTCAACAATCATGGGCAATGTAGTGTGGAAGGAGAAACAAGATCCCTCCAATGATCTAACCAAACTGTCACAGTATGCTGGAGCTTATTCAGCTGCTACTATCGACAAGGCATCAGAGGTAAGTCTTTTGTTAAAAACTAAAGATCAGGAAATTTCCACTTTACAAGAAGAGTTGGCAGCAATAAAACAAAAGGTGACACAAACCGAGGCACAATTAGAACAACAACAACAAATAAATGGCCAATTGACTAAGCAATGGGAGGAGGAGAAACAGAACATCAATCAGGCGGCAATCCATAGACAGAATGAGTTGAAGGAGGCTTTGGAACAATTAAAAGCAGCAAATGAGCAATTATTGAGAACTAAGGATGAGCATATTGCCCAGATCACAGCACAACTGGATAATTTCAAAGGAAACTCACAGGTAATGGAATTTAGAAAAGAAGCAATGATAATCAACAATGTACTTATAGCGCAAGTTAAACTATTGGCTCAATACCTCTCTCAAGCGGAACCACTTTGCGAGTTAACCACAACTGTGAGCGAGTGAGTAGAAAAGGCAAGAGATGAATTGAATCAAGCCGATGAAATTATCACAGCACACCTTGAATGGCAAGATTCAAAATCAGGAAAAGACTCTAATTTGCCAAAAATACTTGAAGTTCATAAAAACATATTATTCACAGAATGGCATACACAGGTAATGAAAGCAGAAAGGGCAGCTTCAAGGTGCACATTGACTTCTAACAATCTGATTGATCTGGTTAATGATACACTCTACTTGGCAAACATTGTTACCCAGTGTACACCCGGAAAGGTAATTACAGCTCATACATTGGAACAATCATGTTACCCAGAGTTAGAGAACAGAGGAAGGTTAATCGCCGGGGTTAACAGTTTAAGCATAGAAACGTATTGGCATTTCCTTATTAAGCCTTATGAACAAAGAGCCGCCCTCAAATGCTTAACCGATGCCGTTCAATACATGATCCCCGAGATCCAAGATGCCACCTTTGCCGCCCAGCTCAGTTCACGAATAAACAAACCTCCAGAGATTCAGCCGATGCTTGCCATCAATCAACTAAGGTCTAAAGATAAACAGCCGACAGAATGAGTCATCATCCAGCTCCTTAGACTTCCAGAGAAGATAGCAACGAGAAGTTATTGATATCAGAATAATTAGCATTTTTGTTTTGTAGATATTTAGATTAGTTTAGTATTTATAGACCCTTTCATGTTTTTAGAAAGGGTCGTAAAATTTTGTATAAGACTTAACAGATTGAAGTTTGCACTATTGTGCTTCAGCCTCTATTCTTTTATGAAACTCGACCACCTGCTTTTATTTTAATGGAGAAATTTTCTTAATTCAATTGTGCACTACTGTCGTTGATTTGAGGAATGTTGATGCGTCAAAGTAGAAGCTATACATAGCGATTCATATCGGGAGTGGCTTGCTATTCAACTGGTATTTCTATCTTTTGTTTGGATTCATTCTGTGTATATTATTTCGCTGTGTAATTATTCTTGCTACTGTTAATTGTATGCATGCATAACAACAAGAAATCTTACTCATGCCACTATTGGATGTTTAGATGATATGCCTTATTTTTAATCATGTATGCGTTAATAGTATGAATGTTTAAAGTCTAAGTAGCATTGCTTTAATCGCTGCGCCTAACTATTTAGGTACAGCAATCTTGAATGATTTAATATCTATGTCCACATAAATGCAGTCATCTATATAATTGTATTTTTTGGATATAGAACATCAAAAGCTACGCTTTAGATGTTCAAATAGATTCCCGGGATAGTTTTATTTACTTGCATTTCTGTCAATAGCTTTAGTCATTCACCTACCATTACTGTTATTTACAAAGTATTCATTCATCCCATTTATCTATCTCTGGGAAACTGGTCCCATTATCCCCAGTCGGAGCCACTACACCAAACGGAAAAGGAGCTGCACTAAGGTCCGGACCGGGTGGTTTCCCCCAATGTTGGTGCAACGATTTTCGAGGCATCAACATTTTTGGCGCTAGAATGAGGGCCTCAACTATGAATGGCAAGCAAACCAAAAACCACAAGCCATTCCAAGAGTAATTCTCCCTCCAAGTCTCCTATTCATTCTCGATCGCATGCTGGTTCTCCAACACGTAATCAAGAAGAACAGGAATTAACCACCACTGCTCACACCCATCAACCCTCAGAACAATTGAGTCTTGAATCCCTTGAAGTTCAGTCTCTTATCCATCAACTTCAGACTTTCTCTATCTCGCCACAAAGATCTGAGGTATCTCAAAGCAGTACGACTTCGCAGTTCACTCTATCCCATCCACTTACTAGACTGCAAAGTGGAAAACTTGGCATCGAACCAATTCAGTTCCCCTTTCCCGAAAGGAAAAGGGCCAAGAAGCACACTGAGGAATCTCATAGTGAACTTTCATCCACATCCTCCATCTCATCTCCTCATCTGCAAAGTCAACCACCCACTCCTCCACTGCATATTGTTGTCCACCAGGGAACACGAGCTTCAACATCTCAATCGGCTCACCCTTCAGTATCATCTTCTTCCCATACATCTGGAACCCCAATAGTAGTATCAAACCCTGGTACTATTACAATGGCGGATCCATGGACAAGGCCAGGCGCGGTCAATATGCCTGCGCCATTGCATCCTTTACCAGATGCACCTGAAAAGTGGCTCCCTAAGTTCAACCCAGATGATGGAACTCAGGCCGAAGAACACATTAATAATTTTATGCTATCGGTCAACCTAAAAGGCGTAACCCATGAAGATGTTGTTGTCAGACTTTTCCCTTATACTTTACAAGGATCGGCTGGATCCTGGTATTTTTCTCTACCCTCTGGATCCATTACTAACTGGAATACATGCCAAGAGCAGTTCCTGACTAAATATGGAGATGATAGGTCTTTAGCAACCTTAATAAATGATCTCTCTAACTTAAGGATAGAACATAGGGAACCCATCAAGGAATTTAATGCTCGTTTCAACAAACTCCTTAATAAAATCCCTACAGCTTCCAAACCAAGTGAACAAATACGAAGCGAATGGTATATCACTGCCCTACCTGCTAATATAGCTATTTTCGTAGATCGGGCTGGGAAACCTACCTTAGCTGAGAACATGAAAGAATCACTTGATGTTGAGAAGCGCATTAATTCTTTAGAAAAGAAAGCTGCCTTGGAAGATAGAAAAGCCAAAAAAGTTTCGTTTAAAGAAGACTCCAAAAAGAAAAGTTCTAAAGACCCATATGATATGGAGGGACTACAAAAAGTCCTGAAAACACTGTCCAATGAAATGATTGACATTAAAAAACAGGTGGCCGAAACATCAAGCAAAAGACCTTTTAGGACTTACAAGAAAACAGAAGCCAAACCACCTAATGTCATATCAAATGCCGACTCTGACCAGGAAGAAGAAGAAGGAGAGGCAACTCCACCATCCGACGATGAAGAAGAAGTGGCTGAGTGTCATGGAATGTGGGATTTCATACTCCCCGATCCTGATACAGATAATGAAGAAGAAGCCTTTCCAGTCACCACAAGGAGTAAAGGTGCTCCTGAGCCTGTTCAGGTAAATTCAAAGAAAAGGAGCGCAGGAGCTACTACAACAAAAGAAAAAATCCCTCCAAAGAAACCGCCTGCACCGTTCACTCCAAACCAGTCCTCAACTCCCCCGTCAACGTCTAAAACGTTAGTGGTGTCCGATCCCATGGAGTACAATATTGTTGATGATATGAAAAAGACCAAAGCCAACATAACCATGTTTGAGCTTAGCAAGATAAAACATCAGCAAAAGTTACTCATGAAAGAATTGAATGCTGTCCCTTCCACTCCTCTCCCTAGTTCAAAGGCTGCAAACGACTTAGGTCAGTCTCCTCCAAGTATGGTTGAAGCCACAAATTCTGTCCTAATTGGTGATAGGTCAAGCTCTCACACTCCACCATTTCTCCTAACTTATGAAATCTATAATAGAAACTTGCACAACTGTTTAATTGACTCGGGGGCATCTTCTAACATAATGCCTGCTTCAGTTTGTTCCAAATTGAACATTGAACCCCAAAAGTCTGCTATCCATATTGTTCAATTAGACAGGACTAAGGTGCAAGTTGTTGGAGAAATTAATTCTGTAACCATCAGGTTGTCTGCTGATCCCAGAGTAGTACAAAGAATTGATATCCTTATAGCCGACATACCTGAGTTTTACGGTTTGATTTTGAGCAGAGACTGGTCTGAAAAATTGCATGGGTACATCTCTAC
>APFE031564825.1:1894-13124 GCA_000404065.3 Pinus taeda
GTAGATGCTGCTGGAATTAGGACTTCCTTGTAGAAGCTTGTGAGGAGAGATTACCATCCTTTCTTGTTTCATTTGGAAGTGGGTGAGCTTGTCAAAGTAGAGGGAAACTCTTGCTGGACCCTGGGAGGAACTTGCACAACACCAAGGCTCAGGTTGTAATGGTTTCTTTTTTGTTTCCTTAATACAAATAAGTCCATTCTTCTCAATGATTTGTTGTTAATGAATTGTTTCATATACTCCTTGGTCTATATGTTGAATATGCTTTGTTTTTATGGAATATTCAGGTGTTATGTAATCGTTTGATTGTTAGTGTATGCAGGCTTCGAAGTGAAGGAGGAGCTCATCTGGATCGACGAGGCTAGACTGCTACAACAAGCGTTGGACCTCAGGTCGGATCGAAAAACACTTGGTTTCTCATATGATAATGCATGTTTAGAGAAGGATTTCTCTTAATTGTCTTGTTTGTCACTAGAGAGTATTAGACTCCTAGGGAGGTTAGTTTTGTCAGCAAAAATAACTCTTTCTGCATGACAAACTCTGAGTAGCCTTCTTTGCTTGGTGACTGTTTAGCAAATATGGAGCATTGCAGCATGCAAAGTATGACATATTTGGCCTGTAAAATTTCAATCATGAAATATGAGTAACCTGCTACAACAGGAGGCTAACATGCTCTACCTTCTGAAGTAGCTGATCTACCGAAAAAGATTCTTCCTTTGCATTGAGCTTCTTCTCTACCTTTGCTCTAGCTCTCTTGGTCAGCATATTTGCTTCAACACTGACCACTATCTTCTGCATGTCTTCCATTATGGCCGGTTCTCTTTCTCTCAGTTGATAAGCCATGTCAACATGAAAACCATCCAGGAACTTCACCATGGCTAGTCCCACAGGTGGCCTTAGATGATCTGGAATTTTGTTATAAACTGAATTGAATCTAATGCAATAGTCTTGGACCGACTCACCAGCGTTTCTTTTGATTTTCTCATATTTGGCCAGAATTTGAAGAGGATTCTTTTTCACTTGCCAACAGTTTAAAACTTTTCTTTGTAGGTTAGCCAAGGTAGCAATACGTGCAGCCGGCAAACCTCTGAACCATTTCCTCACTTCACCTGCAAATGTCTATACAAAGAGTCTCATTGCCACATTCTCTGCATCGATCTCATGAAGTTCATAGAAGCCTGCCATTCTATCCACTTGTTGCTGAGTAGTAATGCCATTAGGGGTGCCATCAAAAAATGGGATTTTGCTTTGGTAATAAGCGGGCATATCATCTAAAACTTGAGGCAAGACAAGAGGTGGGAAACGAGTAGCCATCTCTCTTGGCGGATTTGTCCTTGGAGGTGTTGGAGGAGTGTGCACAGTTTGTAAGGGGCTAGCAATTGGGGTTTGAAGTGGAGCTACTATGTAGTTATCAATCGACCGGTTAGCCCTTTCCATCTCCAAGTCTACAAGAAACTATGGATTGTGGACAGTAGAGTCAACCACCCTTTTGGATTTGGTTTCAAACAACGATAATTCAAACTGCTCATCAAACTCTAGCTCTTCAATATACTCAAAAATGTCTAGGAATTAAAGGGATTTGAACACGGGTGATATAGAGCTTTCTTGACGACGAATTCTTGAAATCAAATTGGGATTTTTGTAGATGTGCAGAGGGTCGGGATCTGGATTAGCTCTGGTGTATCTCCTAGAAGCCAGCACGCTATTGAGAAAAATCAAAGGACACAACCAACTTTACTCAGCCTGTCAAATCCTAAACTTATCATCCGAAAGCTTAGAATTATTAAGAAGCAAGGGGATTGATTTCCGTCCCTAGTATGGTTGCCACTATGTTAGCACCTAAATCTGCCTTAGGCTGAAGGAAGGCAAAATTCAGGGTAACCACAAACCAAGCTCAGTCTGGTAGCTATCCCTACCAGAACAGGAGAGGACTCTCTCCGAGTCACACTCAATGAATAGATAAACAAAACGGCCTGAGATGACTTACAGTGAAATATCTATCTTAGGCTAGTAAGTGAATATGGATACAAGAAGTGATTTTTATGAATTACTGTGTTTCTGGGATGGTATGGGACTAATGGACCTCAATGAACAGAGAATTTAATACAAAGGCACAGATTACTTCGTGATGCAAGATAGGCGGAAAGCCTAGCAATTTAGTTTAAGATAGCGTGGAATGGAGAGATTGATTAGGAGGGTGAAAAGGGTATGGACAACATGAATCCTTTTCAACAGAAGAACGAACATTGAACATGAAATTTTCCCACAGGCAGAGCAATAAAAATGAATTCTACCTTATCTAACTTAGAAAATTTCACTGGAAATGAATATGAAATGAACTATGGAACATAATAAGATACATATGAAACATAAGAGACACATTTGCTACACTCACAACCACATGAATCTCATGAAGCAGAGCCGCTGCCTTTCATTAATCCTCTGTAAAAATATACAATGAAGAAACAGAGTTTCTTTCCCACAGTCTCCCAGAGGTTACAAGCCAACCAACCTTTTGCAAATAGTGTGCATAGAGTATATAGAATCTGCCATGAAGAGATAGAATGCCCAAGGGTTGGGGAGTTACTCGAATCATTACAAAATAGAGGTGGAGAGCCAAACATCAGCTCTAGGTGCAGCATTACAAACATGACAAATGGCTTGGGGTGACTGTTTTCCTTCCTTTGCCACTTGGATAGAAGCCCATTTGGAGTGAAAATATTTTAAATGCCTCCTTAGGTTTCGAAAAAGTGAAGTGTAGATGATCGGTCCCACTTTGGAGAAGTCACGAATCGAAATTTCGCGAAACAGAGGTGAAATTGGCCTTTTTTCCTATATGTGCCACGCCATTTTCTATATGCTCCATGCCACTTTGGGGAACAGTTTGAGGCACTTACAGAAGTCCAAAATGTGCCCAAGTGTGCTTGTTGGAAAGACTGTCCTTTCTACTTTCTAACCCAAGTGGAATTTTTGAATTTGGAGCTCATTTTCCCCTCCAAATTTTCATTCTCCCAAGACTGCTTCCTGTGTGTCAAAATAGGGGCAGAGAGGCCATTTTTGGTTGTTTTTGACCTCCTGGAGACTCAAATCATGCCCAAATTTCTTTCCCGAGTGAAAATAGTTGTGATTTTGCATGCTAAATCTAAAAATGCAAGCCATTTCTCATTTGGAGCTCCCAATCCTACGCGTCGTGGCAGTGGCGTGGCGCACAGGGAGAAAAAACCTATGTTTGTGACCAAAAATTTCCATGTGACCCAAATTGTCCCAAATTTCTTGAAATTTGGGCTGGAGGTTCTCTAAGAGGCACTATGCTGGTCCACAAAATCTTCAGCCAAGATTCAAAGCCGATCTTGCTCTTTTTCCTCTTTTGTTGCTTTGCTCAATTTGGCCTTCAAGCTCCTTATCCGGGCCTTTGCACTCATGTTCCGTGCCCTGTAATGATAAACCATCCTCCTCAGTATGGTTTTGTCTTTATCGGCCTTCTCCAACAGTTTCTCCAGGTGTATATTGATCTGCTCTAGCCAGGACTCACGGTTGTTGTTGATCTGTTGCTCCAAGGTAGTGAGCTCGATCCTTCTTTGTTGGACAACTTGTCGATTTTCAAGGATTCTTTACAGCTCCATGATCACATGCTAGTCCTCAAGCTGCTTGTTCCTCTGCTCCAGATATTTGATGATCCATTTGGCCCTCTCCACATTGAGCGTTAAGTCTTGGATCTCCGTGTTCTGCTCCTGAATAGTCTTCCTAAGTCGGGCATTCTCCGCCTCTGCCTCATCATCCTGAATGAGGATGAAATCAGCCTCCTGTTCACCTGATGGCCGCTCATCATGCACGGGCCTCTTGCCCTTGTCCTGTACCTGTGTATTCAATGCTGGAAGCGAGGCCCCTTCCATCCCGGGTGGAGATAACACTCGCTTTGCTGCTGCAAACAAGTATTTACTGCCTCTCTGATATGTCACAAATACTGGCATAGTCGTGGTCTCATGGTGCTCATATTGATGAGAAGAACCACCTATCTCATGCTCTGGCTCTGATAGTACCTGTGATGTGTTGAAGAAGTCATGGGAGATGAAGTCCTCCCAAGAAATTCCCTACAATCTCAACTGATGATCCACCAAAATCCGAGTAAGAGCAAAGTGATAAACACTGTTAAGCTGCTGCTAAGGGGTCTTATGCAGCATGAAGGTGTTCATCCTCTCTATGTTCCTACATATGAAAAATGGGAGGTTCATCATCCTCACCTTGGTAAAGTGCATGAGCAACCGGATGTGATAGGCATATAGTTGAGAGAACGTCCCCTCACAACTGAAGTACTTCATGATCAATTTCATGAGTGGAGCATACTCATCTTTCAAGTATCTAAAGGGAAAGACTCTCGTGAGCTGACTCAAGAATCTGGCCTTGATGTAAGGCTCATAGTGTTGCCTATCCACCGTCTTCTTCTTATGCCACTGTTCTCCAACATTTGGTATGCCTGTTGCCACTAATATAGTTTTGGGTGTCAATGTGAAAGTGACCCCGGCCAAGATAGACTGACCTCCATGTAGATGAAGCACAAATAGATGGGCCAACTCATGATGAACTCTAACATTTTCCACCCTTGGACAAAATTCACATGTAGGTACTGAACATGAACAGCCAAGAGGGCAT
Organism: Pinus taeda; assembly: GCA_000404065.3. NCBI lineage: Eukaryota > Viridiplantae > Streptophyta > Pinopsida > Pinales > Pinaceae > Pinus > Pinus taeda. The sequence continues at coordinate 6,542 of APFE031564825.1, forward strand.
GCTTGATCAGTGAGGAAGTGGCTCATCCCTAACATGTTTGCCACTCTTGTGATGTCTCCTGGGAGCCTGCTCTTCTGAGGATGAGTCACTTTGTGTCTCCATCTCATACTCTGATGAATGTTGTGAAGCCATGACTGTTGTGTGTACTGTACCTAGGCTGCCCTTTGATGATGGTGTGAAGTTGGGTGCCTTTGTGATATCTGTCACCAAGGGGAACAAAGAAACAGGGAGTATTAAGAAGGGAGTAATATGATGGGAATAGGGGTTATAGGGAGAAGTTTGTTTAGGGATATGTAGGTGGTTTGGGTATTTGATAGGGGAGGGTTTGGGGTTGTGACAAGGTAGGGTTTTGGGGTGTTATGTTGACAAAAGAGTGGGGGGATAGGGGATAGGGTTTTGCAGTATTTTAGGTTAGGGATAATAGGAAAAATGAGAAAAGGGGGGTTAGGGAAAAATGGTAGGTGAGGGAAAATGATGGGTGAAATGGAACCTTGGCACTAACACCACACCTTAGCAACCCTAGCCATCATGGTTTTTGGTGATTTCTTGTGGTTGATTTTATGAGTTTGGTTGCATTCAAACATCGCCATAAACCACCATATCATTTATAAAGCTTTATGAATAAGTCATGTCATAGAGCCTACCTTTCAATTTGATGGGCTTCACAAAAAATTTGAAGTGATTTGGAACTGTTTTCGGCCCTTGGTCTATGTGCGCCACACGCAAAACCTAGTGCGCTGTGCCCTGGGTGTGCGTCGCGCCCATTGAAAACTTGAACAAAGGGTCATCTCTATGTGTGTCACGCCCTCTGTGTGCGCCGCACCCTGAGTATATGCGCCGCGCTCCTTGAAACTGCCTCCAACTCACTCAAACACGCACGATGCACACTCAAACCCTTTGCAACGTTTCTCTAAGGCTTGGATTAGCATAATGACTTTGATTTTGATGAAAACTTGTATATAAAGCTTTGGAAGTGATGGGTTAAATTTTTGCTTTCTTGAAAACCCATATTTCTAATGTTGTGTTCTGACACTTTTTCAATGACTTTAAAACACACTGATTTTCACTTTCCCTTTGAAATTTTAGCTCAAATGATGAAATTTTCGGCACTCTTTGCAGGGATTGCACGACAGGACATTTGGCCATGGAAACCATGCCTGCACCTGAAGAAATCAACTGACAATTTTTTTTTTTTTTGAAAATTTTATCACAAATGACACTGTTTGACGTTTCTTCAAAATAGAGTTTTGAAGAATAGCCGAAGTCTATCCACATGACGATGAAACTCTCTGAATCATAACTATGTAAGGGCCTCACTCTGGCCTGCATGGCTTTATTGGATATGTTTAAAGACCAAATTGATGAATCCCTATACCTAAACATCAAAAAATGACTTTTGTCCTTTAAAGGACCAGACCTTGACTGTCATGGACTTTAGTGATCATTGACAAAATACCTGAGCCAGCAGGAGCCAGACATGAGGGGGAATGACTAGCATGACCTTCTCCGTCAGATTATGGCATGCCCCTAACGGAATGCAGTTGGGTGGATGGAGCGGGAAACCTAAAAATGAAATGCATAAATAGTTTTGATCTCTGATGGAGGACTAAGAAGACCGACTCTAACACAAGCAATAGAGCAAGTTAAAGTGTAGAGGAAGCATTTTGGGCCCAATGAAGCTATATGGTAGATGGCTGATCAAATGCAGACTTTGTATCCTTCCTTATTTTATGGTTCAAGAAAATGAGTTTTTGGTATATGTGCACATATGTATGGTTGTAAATACTTCAATGAGTTGTGTTATAAAGCTCCAATAAGTGATATGTTTGTTTTTATTTTTGGTAGGATGTCATTGTAAATATTGTATCGAGTTTTGTTATAGATCTCCGTAGGTAGTATGTTTTGTTTTCAACTGTTTACTAGTCGTAGGTGTCATAGAACACCGACGACAGTGTTCCCCTAAGGGCGAGGGGTTTGTAACAGCCCCGGGTTAAAGTTTCATGTAATAAAGGATAATAAAGGAAAAATAAGACCAAGGTCACGGTACATGTATTCCAAGTTGAATGGTGGGGAAAAACATCACATTGGGGGTCACTTGTAGTTTATTTATGGCTATGGAAATTGGCAAAGGCAAAGAGGCAATAGTTAGCATTTATTTATGTAAATAAAGGAAAATAGGAGAAAAGGAAGTTGAAGGGACATAAATTTGCATGCAATGGAAATTAGAGGAACAATGAAGAAAAAATAGACATTAATAATAAAAAGGCATCAGATGTTGGGTGTGGAGCCTGATTATCTTTTGTATTCAAAGGTTTCAGCTAGATGCATACCCCAGGAAGACTATACACCCCTCCACGTAGGGGGGTGTAGGGGGGGACTAATCCCCCCTGGCTGGGGGGTCCGGGGGTCAGTGATCCCCTGGGGGGGTTCAAGGGCAGCGCCCCCGAAGCTAAAAATAGATGTAAAATTGTCTTGTAAAAGTCTAGTAATTTCTAGTCAATCTGGGCCATTCATTAGGTGGATGCTCTGATGGTAGAAGTTATGTTTAATTTAGGGTTTTTTTCCCTAGAAGGCAACCCCTCACTATATATGAGGGAATTGTATTACATCTATGTATCTCTATATTCTGAGTGAGAAAGAGAGAGGAGATTGAGAGCGAAGAGGGTGTTATAGCAGATCTATTGTAGGTTGTATCTCTTCAGTTTGTTGGATAATATAATAAAAAAGGGATTGACTGTTTCTCCGTGGACGTAGCCCAAACAGGGTGAACCACGTATATCTGTGTCTCTCTTGTTTTATGCGTTTTCAGTGTTTATATTTCTGAAATATTTTATGTGTTCCATTGCTCTGTAATATATAATTTTCTAACAACTGGTATCATAACCGAAGGTCTATTTGGTTGATAAACTCGCAGGAGAGAAAGGTTCCTAGTTCAAGTGGGAGCAATGGCGGAAGATGGTAGGTTTAGGGTCGAAAAATTCAATAGCCAAAACCACCAGCTGTGGAAGATGTAGATGGAAGATTATCTGTATCAGAGAGATCTTTACCTACCATTGAGTGGAAAGACAAAGAATTCAACGAGTATGACAGACACAGAATGGGATATTCTCGATAGAAAGGCACTTGGAACAATACGGCTGTGCCTAGTAGTGTCGGTAGCATTTAATATTTCAAAGGAAACGAAAACACAGGGTTTAATGTCAGCATTGGCCAAACTATATGAAAAACCCTCGGCCTCAAATGAGGTATTTCTTATGAAGCATTTATTTAATATGAAGATGTCAGAAGGTGGATCTGTTTTAGATCATTTAAATGATTTGAATATAGTTACAAGTTAGTTAAGTTCTATAGGGGTAACTTTTTATGATGAAGTTAGGGCTCTATTATTTCTGTGCTCATTGCCAGAAAGTTGGAATGGTTTAGTTATGACCATTAGTAACTCTGTCTCTGGATATAGTACTTTAAAGTTTAATGATGTTTTCGTTGCAATCCTTAGCAAGGAAATGCGATGGAAAAGCTCCAGTGAGACATCAGGTAATTCTTTGACTACAGAGACTAGGGGAAGAAAAATGGAAAGAGGAAAGAGCCCAAGATATCGCAGTAAGTCAATAAAAGGTAGATCCAAGTCTATATCGGGGATAGTGTGCTAGAAATGCGGGAAGAAAGGACACCTGAAGAAAGACTGCAAGTCTTGGAAGGGAAAAGAAGGAGATGCACAACAAGAAACTAATCATGAAGCGAATGTAACAGGTGATGTGTTGCAAGATGCTTTGATTCTTTCATTAGAAAATATTATTGATGCCTGGGTGGTAGATTCAGGGGCCTCATTCCATGCCACACCTGATAAGAAACATTTTCATGATTATGTTCAAGGAGATTTTGGACAAGTTTGATTGGGTGATGATAAACCCTGTAAAATCGTTAGAATTGGTACAGTTTTCATAAAACAACAAAATGGAAATCAATGGCTATTGAAGAAGGTAAGGCATGTTCCAGATCTAAAGAAAAATCTGAATTCAATAGGGTAGTTGGGAGGTGAAGGTTGCGTAAGTACTTTCACAGATAAAACCTAGAAGGTCACTAAAGGATCCCTAGTAATAGCGGAAGGAGAAAATATTGGTACATTGTATTTATGCAATGGTATTTCTAATTCTGTTAATGCTTTAACCTCTACAGAAGAAGATACGACATTGTGGCATCATAGGCTTGGGCACATGAGTGAGAAGGGGATGCAGATTCTTCACTCATGAAATTTGTTGCCAGGTTTGAAGCATGTTGATTTAAAATTTTGTGAGAATTCTGTTTATGGAAAACATAAGAGAGTCAGATTCCTTAGAGTTGGGAAAGAAAAGAAGAGTGAAAAATTAGAGCTTTTGCATACAGATGTATGGTGACCTGCTCAGGTATCATCTCTTGGTGGCTCTCGTTATTATGTTACTTTTATTGATGATGCAACCAAAAAAACCTGGATTTATTATATTCGAAATAAATTTGATGTATTTGATACTTTCAAGAAATGGAAAGCTCTGGTTGAAAATGAGACAGGGAAAAGGTTGAAGTGTCTCAGATCAGATAATCGAGGTGAATATTGCAACAAAGAGTTTGATAGGTACTATTCAGAGAATGGAATTCATAGAGAGAAGACAGTTCCAGGAACACCACAAGAAAATGGTGTGTCAGAAAGGATGAACAGGACAATCATGGAGCGTGCAAGGTGGATGAGATTGCATTCACGATTGCCTTTACAATTTTGGGCAGATGCTGTAGATACTGTTGTTTATCTAATAAACAGAGGGCCTTCAAGTTCCTTGGATGGTGGTATTCTAGAGGAGGCATGGATAGGTAAAAAGGTAAACTACTCATTTTTAAAGACTTTTGGTTGTGAAGCTTTTGCCCACATTAACAAAGAAAATAGAACAAAGCTTGAGCCAAAATCAAAGAAATGTACCTTTATTGGATATGGTGCTACTGATTTTTGTTATCGCTTATATGATTATGAAAATCACAAAATCATTAGGAGCAGAGATGTAATATTCAATGAAAAGGTCTTGTATAAGAATCAATTGCAGGGAAAGAAACAAGAAATAGAAAACAAAGAATACACAGTGCTTGACAATATCACAAGAAAAGTGATGGTGCTTGAAAATCATAATGATCAACAACCAGAACAACAACCACAACAACAACAAGCACTTCAAACACCTAAAAGTGGTGTTAGAAGATGTACTAGGATAAGTAGACCCCCTGAACAATACTCTCCTTCATTATATTATGTATTGTTGACTGATTCTGGTGAACCAGAATGTTTTGAAGAAGCAGTGCAGGTAGAAACTAGGAAGAAGTGGGAGCAAGCCATGAAAGAAGAGATGGACTGCTTAGCACATAACTAGATTTGGGACTTAGTCAGGTTACCTGCAGGTAAAACAGCATTGCAGAATAAATGGGTTTACAGGCTGAAGGAAGAAGATGGAGGAAAATAGAGGTACAAAGCTAGACTTGTGGTGAAGGGGTTTGCACAGAAGAAAGGTATTGATTTTGATGAAATATTCTCTCATGTTGTTAAAATGACTTCAATCAGAACTATTTTAAGTATAGTAGTAATTGAAGATTTGCATCTTGAGCAGTTAGATGTAAAGACAACCTTTCTCCATGGGGATTTGGAGGAAGAGATATATATGCAGCAACCACAAGGATATGGGGTAAAAGGGAAGGAGAAACTACTGTGCAGGTTGAAGAAGATCTTGTATGGCTTAAAACAGGCTCCAAGGTAGTGGTATCTAAAATTTGAGAGGTTTATGTCTAAACAAGGTTATACTAGATGTCACTCTAACCATTGTGTTTATCTCAAAAGGAAAAATGATGGTAGCTATTATATTGTTATTGTATGTAGATGACATGCTTGTTGCAGGTTCTAACATGTAGGAAATAAATGTGCTCAAAAGGAAATTGGCAAACTCATTTGAAATGAAGGATTTGGGTGCTGCAAAACAAATCCTTTGTATGAGAATAACTAGAGACAGGAAGAATCACAAATTAACATTGTCTCAAAGTGATTACATAGAAAAGGTGTTGAAAAGGTTTAATATGCAGAATGAAAAACTAATTAGTATACCTTTGGCTAGCCATTTCAAATTAAGTAAGGAGGCGCGTCCCAAGACTTAGGAAGAAATGGCTCATATGTCTAAAGTTCCATATGCATCAGCAGTTGGAAGCTTAATGTATGCAATGGTCTGCACAGGGCCTGATATTGCACATGCAGTGGGAGTTGTAAGCAGGTACATGAACAATCCAGGAAAGGAACATTGGATGGCAGTGAAATGGATTCTCAGATATTTGAAAGGTACCACAGATCAAGCATTATGCTTTGTTGGTTCAAACATTTCTCGACAGGGATATGTTGATGCAGATATGGCAGGTGACAAAGATAACAGGAGGAGCACTATAGTATATGTATTTACTATTGGTGGAACAACTCTCAGTTGGGTTTCAAAAATCCAAAGTGTTGTTGCACTTTCAACAACAGAAGCAGAGTATGTTGCTGCTACAGAGGCTAGTAAAGAAATGATTTGGTTACAAAGATTTA
>APFE031564827.1:3118-13678 GCA_000404065.3 Pinus taeda
CATTAGAAATAGGGCATAGTTCTTGGCAGGGGCTCTACATGCTAGGACATCATTGTATAGAGCACACAAGGTATCCATTTGTTTAATAACTACATCTAATATATGGGTTACCTTGGAAACTTTCTCTTGTTCCTTTCGCCATCCTTCGAAAGCTTGGCTTTCAGACAGGTTGATGTTCCTTAGCTGCTGCTGTAATTCTTCATATTTTTCTCAGGGGACCGTTTTCTCCCTAAGCTTTTCTGCTTCTTGCTAGGCCTGCTTCAAATGTTGGTGAAGGGTTCTTGCTTTTGGGTCCTTCTTCCATGCATCCGTGGAGGCCGGGAGCTTTACTTGAACTTTCTTATTGTGCTGCTTTGAGTTCATAACCCTTATTACTCCCAGAAGTGGTGCCTCCGTCTGAACCATCTTATCATCTTTTTCAATTTTAACACGAACTCCAGCCTATTGCTGTTCCTTTTCAAATGGAACAACAATCTACTCTTCTACTTCAATTGGAATAGCAGTTTGTTCTTCAGCTTCATTTGGAACAACAATTTGGCTTATGTCAGGGTTTCGAGCATTGGGACGGCTTTTGGTCCTCCATCTCCTGCTCTTAAGGGATCTTATTGGTGTGGTCAAACCTTTTTTTCCTGAAGTCCCTTTCACCCTTTGCCTCGCTTTTAGAATCCTAATCTGCTGGCGAAGCCTGACTATTATGTTTAACAATGTCTGCTTTTCCCTTTGTAATTCCCTTATTTCCATCAATTCCTCAGAAAGAACAACATGCTGCTTGTTGTGGGTTGGACTGTGGCTAGCTTCCTAATTTTCTCCTTGAGGTGGCTATTCCAGGGTAAGAACCTTGCTTGGCTCTGTTATTTCTTGGGTTGATTCCTCTCCTGCCCTTATTTCCTCCGGACTTTTCTCTGGTGCTTTCTGACTAGGAACGGGTTGTTCCTGCTCAGCATTTTCCAATATCTTTTCATTATGAATGGACAAATTTTCTACTTCTACTTCTTTTGTATGCAATTCCTTGGGTGCATCTTTCTCCTGGGTTTTCTCTATGGCCTGGAGGTTAGATGGACTCAAGGGTTGGCCATATTTGCCCATATTGGCCAAAATGTTGGCCAATTCATCCTCCTCTAACGGGTCTTGTAATGGGCTTCCTTCCTGTTGTTCCATTCCTTCCTCCTGCTCGGATTGCTCAACTTCTTTCTTCTCGTCTCCTTCCTCTTCAGTTTGCTCATCCTGTTCTTCTTCTCTCCCTGCAAATTGCTCTGCCTCCTCTTCTTCTTCTTCTGTTTCTGCCTCTGCAGAATGCTCTTCTCCCTTAGCGTCTTCTTCTTCCGTTTCTGTTTCTGCAGACTGTTCTTCTCCCTTGACGTCTTCTTCTTCTGTCTCGGTTTCTGCAGACTACTCTGTTTCCTCATTGTTTTCTTCCTCTGTCTCTGTCCCTGCAGTCTACTCTACTTCCTCGTTACTTTCTCCCTCTGGTTCTGTTTCTGCAGACTGCTCATCCTCATTTCTATTTCTTGGCTCATGCCTTCCTGGGGCTTCTCCAGCCCTCCTAGTAACCCTGCGAGCCTTGCTGACTTCCTACGTTTTTCTGGTTGTTCAGATGTACTAGCGTCATGTTTTCGCTTTTCGGGTCGTTTTTCAGGTTGTTTTTCAGCTTGCACTTCTGTGCAAGCGTCCTGCTTTTGTTTCTCTGAACGTTGGGGTGTGCTATCAACTCGTTTTCATTTTTTCGGGTGTCCAGATGTGGCCATCCATTTATTGATAATAGCAATTAATTCTTCCTAGCTGCTCTGCTGCCGGGTGAGACTATAATTCACTATCAAGTGAAGTAATCCATGGTGGCTAACAACGGATTCTACGTGTTGTGCCTTTTTCATACTTTGTGCAACATCATGCAATAGTGAATTCAATAATGCAGACAAATTCACAGAACATTTTTGTTTTAAGACAGCTAGGAGTTTAAGATGTCGTGGTCTTACCACGTCTTTTTTGCCCTCACAAGTGATGTAGCTCTGGATGATTTTTGCCAATTCTGCCCATGGCTCTCCTAGCATTGCTAGTAGAACCCCCTTTCCTCGGATTGTCAAATTTTGGCCCTCGTCTTGAAAGATTTCCAAAATCTTCTGCAGCCTTTCCTTCTTTATTGTCCATACTGGTCCTGTGGCCGGTAGTCCTGTGACTCTTGCTATTATGTCGTCAGTGACTGCTATTCGCCTTCCTCTTACTATGGAGTATTTTTCTTGTAGGTTCTGTAAAAATTCTTTCGCTACAGTTTCATTAGACTCCTTCAGGCGGTTAAGATAGGTCAACCATCCTGCTCTCTTCAGGATCCTTCAGGCTGCAGCCGAAACAGTTAATGTTTGCGGTTCTCGGCGGACTGACCTTCCTCCCATAGTTTCTCTGCAAGTTCTCAAACGAACAGTTGTTGTTAATTTGAAACACAAAGAAGCTGGTGGCGTATTCCTTGTTCAAATTCAAATGTAACGGCATATGCAATGGAAAAAAACTTCGAACAACAACTCATGCAAAAGAAAACAAAAATAGCAAATGATCATACTGTTGAGCTGTGTTGTACTCGAGTACAAAATTTCTCGAATAACGGACTGACACGTGCTCTGGGGAATGACGAAGTTACCTCCCCCCCGCAATGTGATAGGCTGTCCCAGTCGTCAAATAAAGGAGCAGCGTCTGTTCTGCCGCGAGGCCTTTATGGAAAAACTTATGAAAATATGTCATGTCCGCAAAAACAGCCTATTACTGAAATCAAGGCAGAAAGTTAGATCACTTTTAATACGTAAGGGACTGCGGTGAGTTGATGGAAGTTCGGGGATAAGACATTTGCCATAAATAGCGAGTCTCCTGCGGTCACTGTCACTAGCTTTGTAATGATTGGCAATAATAGATAGTCATGCGCTATATGGTTGGGTAATTATATAATTAATTATCACGTCATACGAAACAAGAGGATATAATCTCCTTACCTATTGGTGTTAAAATATGACTTCAATACCATCAACAATGCTCTACTACCGACAGGTGTCCATAACCTTGGCAGAGTTGTTCATTTCGCCCGTGGAACCATAGTCCTTTGTGTATGCCAGGAAGTGTTATATAATGTCAAACTGTAGGCCACTATGCTGGCTTGGTAACTAGTTCGTCATAATGCCATTCACGAGGGAGGAGCGAATAGTGGGCAGGCCGGCTCGTGGTGAGACCTCCTGTTCCAAGGGTTATTTATTTTGATATACCTTTTGGACCATTTCCCAGGTGTTGTGGCCCTAGTGGGAATGCCACTTCGCTTCCATCCTGATGATCATGGTAGGCCAGCTCGTAATGAGACTCCCTATCCTGCAATTTGACAATTTTTAGAAACCCTGTTTTGTTTCCTTCTTTTTTTCTTGCTTTTAATAGAGAGCCTTTCCTGTTGATACACAAAGGGTGGTTCAACACTCCTTAAGAGTAGGAATGGTGGAAGAAGTCTTGATATCCCAATAGGAAGGTATAGACCCTTTGATCTTATTGGCAAATGATAATCAGAGTAGGTAAAAAGGAACCAGCATGATAGAGATAACCAATCAGAACAGAGTTAGTAGAACAATGGCAACAAAAGATGATAAATAAGCATATCTTTTCCCTGTGTCCTTTCGCCAATTCAGGGCAGTTTCTTATAAAGATAGTGATTTATGATTTACTGATTTCCGTATGCTGTGTTTTTGTTTCCATCACATAAGTGGATAGTTGTATTCCAAAAGACTCGAAAGAACATTAGAAATAAACATCCTTTAAGAAGGAACAAGCTATTTTAAATCATATGAGTAGTGCTTTTTTTTCAAGGAAGGGCACAACAACAATTGTTCGTTTGGAGAAAGGAACAGTGGAAATCGACGGTGTTATTCCTTTTTGAAAAGGAACAACAAAATCAAACAAGTGCCATTCTTTTTGGTAAGAGACCGACAGAAATCAACAAATGTTGTTCCTTTTGGAAACAGCAAAAACACACAAGTGTTGTTCCTTTTGAAAAGGAACAGCAAAAATCACAAGTGTCGTTCCTTTTGAAAAAGGAACAACAAAAATCAAAAGTGTTGTTCCTTTTGGAAAAGAAACAGCAAAAATCACAAGTGCTATTCCTTTTGGAAAAGTAACAACAAAAATCACAAGTGTTGTTCCTTTTGGAAAAGGAACAACAAAAATCACAAGTGTTGTTCCTTTTGGAAAAGGAACAGCAAAAATCACAAGTGCTATTCCTTTTTGGAAAAGGAACAACAAAAATCAAAAGTGTTGTTCTTTTTTGGAAAATGAACAGCAAAAATCAAAAGTGTTGTTCCTTTTTGGAAAAGGAACAGCAAAAATCAAAAGTGTTGTTCCTTTTTGGAAAAGGAACAACAAAAATCAAAAGTGTTGTTCCTTTTGAAAAAGGAACAGCAAAAATCACAAGTGTTGTTCCTTTTGGAAAAGGAACAGCAAAAATCACAAGTGTTGTCTCATGAATAGTTTATTTTTCCTTTCAACCACCCATTTCTATTGTGGTGTTCTTGCTACTAATTACTTCCTCCTTATGCCATGTTTCTCACAAAAGTCTTCAAATTATTTTGAGGTGAATTCTCCTCCTTTGTCAGATCTCAAGAATTTAATATTGAGTTCCATCTCATTCTCTTCTTAAGCCTTGAATATTTTAAAATTACTTAGGGCTTCTGACTTCTCTTTTAGTGACGTTATCCAATTATCCCATTACAATCATCAAGAAATAAAATAAAGTGCCTTTCTCCTCTTGGGCTATTTTTTCTTGTGGGACCATAGATATCTGTGTGAAACAACTCCAAATGTCTAGAAGATGAGAAATCATTAATTTTGAAATATTTCCTTTTCTATTTTCCAAATTCACAAGACTTACAAATTGGTTTATTAGAACTTGATAGTCTTGGTAAGCCTTTGATTACCCTTAACTTATTGATCTTAACTAGGCTATCAAAATTTGTATGTCCCATCCTTTTATGCCACAAGCATATCAGATTTGTTTTTCTCAAATAGCAATTCACTTTGGAGTCATCAAACACACACATTAATGTGAGTCCTCATTTCCTTTCCTACCAACTTTCCATTTTCAACTTTTCATATCTCACAATCCTTAGAGAAAATAGTCACATCATAGTTTTTGTTAGATGGTTGGCTTGCACTTAATAGGTTGTGATTGAGACCATCCACATATAAGATATTTTGTGCCTTAAGTCTTTTCATCTGGATATTCTATATCCTTCGCTCTAATTTATATAAAGGCATTATTTTTAAAAGTTACATTTCTTTTATTCTTCTCCTTACAAATAAGAAAGTACTCTTGTCGATGTGTTTGGTATAGTGGTGCTTACGAAATATTTTCAGTGGATTTTGTTTTTCGATGGCAAGGATTTCTGAGAGTACATTCTGCCTCGACACTACTCCCCATACCAGCGATCTAGACATCAATGGAGAATGAAGGATGGGAATGCACTTCCTCTATAGAATACTTGAAGATGTGACACTGACTCCCCCTATCAGCCAATCATTTGGCTCCTCCACGAACCAGAATATGACCTTAAAGCGATATATTGAATCCTACATTAGCTAAGGATGATCTCCCCCTTCCTCAATCAAGGTGTATCTCGCAGAAAGAGACAAGGGCTATCAAAATTGGGCACTGAGATGGTAGATCGACTCATATATAGGCCAGATCCAAAAGCTTGTAAACGTCTTGCCTGGGACAACCATCAAGTTTGTTTCTCTTCTTACCCACCCCTTCGATGCCTCATGGAACATTATCTTGCAGATGATATGGCAAAAAACCTGCTTTTGACTCATAACATGGAGTCAGAACGGTTGTCAAACTAAAAATAGGACCTCCTCGATGCTATTAAATGCACAGTCATGGGAACGACAGCCATTACTTTAGATCTGCTATGGCAGATAGCATATGAGGTGCATAAGCTAGATGGATTCAGTTCCGTACCTACCACCAACTCATACACTCCTCCTTCATTGGCCTTTTTCCAAAGAGATCTATTACATCTGGCCAATTAGAGGATCGTTCACCAAACTAATGGGTTAGATCTAGTGAACAGAATATGTCGGTGTATGCTACAAAGCTGGGATCCAGCCCTAAAAGGCAGAGAAGGGTATGGAAGGGGTACAAACTAGGGAGTACAAAATCATCCATCGCTTCTAATAACACATAGAGAATGAGACCCCCAGGTGGAACATGGACACAGGAAATGGGCAGATCTGGCATATGATCCATTGAAATGCTTCCATGGCCCTAATTTGGTGAAGCAAGAACTAGATAAACCACCGATACTACCAGGTCCATCAGATCCAGATGCATTGGCAACAGATTGAGCCCTTTCTCAAATAGATCCACACACTACTGAGGTGGACTTGATACAAATTTTCATCAAAATGCTGGAAGGTAGACATATTTTCTGGAGTATCCGGAAGGGGATGAGGATACAAGTCTTAAGGCATAAAATTTAGAATCACATCGATATACCAACAAGCAGGCAAAATATAATTTATGCAAGACACAGCCTATAGGATAATCACACACTTCAGGATTATAGCATTGTCACAGACTCAAATATCATAATCAATCTACATCTGCAGGGTGGATGCTCTATAACTAGCTCAAAGAGCACAGACTCTTTTAAATATGCAGTCAAAGGAAAGGAAAGATCACAAAGCAAACCAACAACATTGCCCAAACTACCAGGGCCTTACATTGTGGAACAAAAACCTGAGACTCCTGTTCTCATAGTCTCAATGCCTGAGGTAAATGATTTATATTCAGATCTCTCTAACAAAGCAGTTATATGTAGATTTAATGGCTTTTGGCCAAAATATTATGTTTTACACCAATGGATATTTGTTGCATGGTCACCAAATTTTGAAATATACTTATTCCTCAAGGGGTTTTTTATAGTCAGATTCACCACAGTACAAGAAAGGGAACATATCCTCAATAAGGGACCATGGTTTTGGGGCAATGCTGGACTCTTCATGACCCCTTGGTTACCAGAGCTTGTTGCCAACACAATGGTGGTATCGAAAATGCCAGTTTGGGTCAGGTTGCACAACCTTCCATTACACTTCTGGAATCATAATGTTTTAATAGCCTTAGGGAACTCCCTAGGAAAGTTCCTAAACATTGATGGAGAATATTTACTTTTGCCAGGATATGCGTTGAAGAAGATCTTAGTTAGGGACTACCAGACAGGATTACATTGAATTTCAATAATACACAATGGACTCAACCATTATATTATGAAAATGTAGCTTTCCGATGTTCGTGGATGTTTATAAATAGGCCACCTCCATAGTGCCTACCCACAAGCTAAAAAAGACCCCAAATGGAATAAGAAGCAACAGAAAAAGCCAAAAGGTTGGAAATATACAAACTCATTGGAAGAAGAAGTAGAAAAAGTAGAAACAATAGAAAATAAAATAGAAACGAATGTTCAAAAGGTCCAGAACAACTTCCAAAAGGAAGATAAAAATCCCACCAATCTTTGCAACTTGAGTCCCAATAACCTTTTGCAGTAACAAGAGTCCCAAATAACAGGAATGGAAGTAAGTGGTAGCAAACGATCTCATGGATCAGAAGGATCTGATTCTGACAAAGAATATCCCATAAATACAAATGAAAATCAATTGTTCATTGTAACATCAACTCCAAACACTGGAGGTTGGTGAAAAGTGGAAAAGAAGAAAGGTAGAAAAGAATAGGTTTAGCTATAATTTTTATTGTTTTTTATGTATTATGTGAAAACAGGATCAACTCATATGCATATGATTTTTAGCATCTACAACATGTAATTTTTGTCTCATGAATAAAATTACGATTTTTCTAAGGGAAAAAAAAAATGAAATTACTCTTGTCTCCAATAATATACTTGGAGTAGCCACTATCTACATATCATTGCATTCATGCTAATGTGTAGATGACGCAAATCCACGTTCCTTAGATCTCTCATGTTTATGTTTCCATCTCTTCATGACCCTTGGATGTATTGTGTTCAAAAATTTGTTATCTATATGGACATAAAAAATTGCTTCTGTAGTATTTTTCCTTGTGGAAAATTTTATTACAATTGAAACTTCAATTTCATTTAGTAAAGGAGAGAAGGAATTTATACACCTAGAAGATAGATTTCTAAATCTGGAATTTTGAAAGTATTTACATATGAAATTTTCATCTCTTTGAACATTGACACTTCTAGAGTTAATGGCTTTATGTCCATAAATATGACATGAAACACAATGTACATGGAACAAATTTGGGTACCTAATATTTGAGAATTGATAGGATTTACTAGATTGATTGTACCTCAATTGCTTTGCTGGTTTATTCTCATACATGTTTGGGGAATTATTTGAAATTTTAACAACCTTGCTTCATTGTTGAGTGTCTTTTAGACTTGGATTTCGTTTAACATCACTAGCTCTTCTTTTTAAAGCCTTTGCATAACTTTGGATACCTATGTGTCCTATGGACATATTGCTGACCTTTCCTTTAAAAGGTTTTTGTGGCTCAAGATATCCCAAACCTGCCTTGTTTACTACATATCTTTGACTACTTAGAAGTTGGTCTATTTTCTTTGTTCCATCATCAATTTTTTTTTTCCAACTCCATCTCATCTTTGAATTTGTTAAGGATTTTTCTCAAAGACACTATCTATGCTCCTAAACTATGGAAGTGATTTTCCCATTAAGAGATTAATTCATCCATAACTTCTTCTTTCTTCTTTTCTTCGTCAAGTTTGAGTTTCATAGAAAATTTTCCTCTTTTAATGTTTATGGTCCCATTTTCTCATGTGTCTTGGTAAACTATTGTTTCAAAATTTTATTCTCATTTCCAGCTTATTATAGTTATTTTGTTTTTCTTCTAACTATTGTGCCAGAATGTCCTTTCTCATAGTAGATTCTTCTAGTTTTTCTTTTTGATAAACAAGCTCTTCATTATAAAATTTGTACATACCTTCCTCAACTCACAACAACTGCTCTTTTAGTAGCTTGTTTCCTGACCTTCTTTTATTCATCAAGGGAATTGATGAGTTCTCCTTCAAGATTCATGATGAATTCTTCTTCTTCCTCGAGAAATGAGTCACTCTAGGACTTATACTTGGATTCGAATGCCATGAGTAAGGAATTACTCAAGCTCATCCTCTAAGGACCCTTCATTGTTTGATTTTGAAGCAGAATCGTCCTCTTTGGAGTAGAGTCCCTTTGGGAATGATTTCTTCTCTAAGATTTTTGAGCTTTATCTCTAGGTTTTTTGTTGTTTTCCCTTTCAAACTTCTCCTTATATTGAAACTTGGAGGAAAAATGCCCAAATCTACCATAGTCAAAGAATTTGGAAAGTAACTTTCCCTTATACCTACCTAAACCACTTTTAAACTTTTCAGAAAATTCATCCAACTCGTGATCATATTCATAGCTAGAATATTGTTGGTGATCTTTGTGTTCCTTCTTCTTCTTTGATACTTTAAATGTTTCCTCCCTATGCTAACTTATAGTTCATTAATTTTACTTGTTTAGATTCATTAAGATCAAAGATAATTGCATTTTGTGCCTCCACATTATCCCATAAACCTTTTTACCATATGCATGTGCTTGAGGGTTGTTTGGAACAACATATTTAATTGATACAGAACTCCAAACATCTACACTTAGGGGCATGAGATAAGCTTCCATCCTAACCTTCCAAAATAAATAATTTTCACCATCAAAGAATGGTATCTTACTTGAATAACCATTCTGATACCCCTATTTAGTTGTGATTCCCTATCGATATACCTTCGAGTGGTTAAATTGTTCCTGAAGGAACGAGGCTCTAATCCTAATTGTTGGGAATCAAGAACTATTAAGAGGGGGATGAATCATTAATTAAAAAAATAATATTTTTGAGCATTTAAAATTGCAATGGAATGCAATTAAACAACACATGAGAGACCAACATTCATATACACTTGACACAATGATTTACGTGGAAACCCTTCCAGGAGAAAAACCACCAAAGATTGTTTTGTATTATGATGAAAATCAAGGCAACAACTTGTTGAAGCCCCGAAAATTGGGTCGACAACAAGGGGGATACTCACCCGGTCCGGACCTTGGTTGACAACTCCTTATCCGTTTGGTATAGTGAGTCCGACTGGGGATAATGGGACCAGTTTCCCAATCTAAGGGTGTGTGTGTGTAGAATTGGATGTTGCTGATCTAAAGTTCATGTCTGAGCTACTTCAATATAACTCTATGCTATTGTAATCTAATGAAAACAGCACATCTAATCTATGCTAACCCAGGATGTAATTCTTCTATTATGCGATCTAAAGAGATTTCAAATAATAGCTGGTAATAAAGATCATCCAACAATTATAAGAATAGAAATCAGTTAAGATGAACCACTTTGCATAAAAAGATAAGAAAAACAGTTGTGAACAGCATATCGCATAATAAGTTATCCACACATTAAACATAAATAAATAGCTCCACCGTACAAAAGTGCCAAATGGTAACACAAACATTCATGTAATAACATAT